>CAUYON010186284.1:0-40728 GCA_963573935.1 Arctocebus calabarensis
AGATGGAGCCTCGAGCTGTCACCCTGGATAGAGTGCTATGGCATCACAGCTCACAGCAACCTCCAATTCCTGGGCTCAAGCGAGTCTCCTGCCTCCGCCTCCCAAGTAGCTGGGACTACAGGTGCCCGCCACAACGCCCGGTAATTTTTTGGTTGCAGCTGTCATTGTAGTTTGGCGGGTCCAGGCTGGATTCGAACCCACCAGCTCAGGTGTACATGGCTGGTGCCTTAGCCCGTTGAGCCACAGGTGCTGAGCCTATAGAAATGTTGTTTTTAAATTGTCTTTTGGAAAGTACAAAGCACTTATCTCAATGGGGTTTGGTTGGGTCGTGTCTTCCATTTTAGTAACTGAGGGACTAGAGGCAGGAAGAAAGAAGGAAAACCCGTATTTTGGAGTTGAAGAGAAATAGAAAACCTGACATTCCAGTGGACTTTCATTCACACTGGATAGCATTCCTTTTTCCTGTATGGCAGTGGTTCTCAGCCTTCAATGCCTCAGTCCTTTAATATAGTTCCTGTGGGCCACGCCTCATGGGTTGAGAACCATTGCTATATGGTGTTTCTAAGCAGCTTTGGTGGATATATGGTATTTTGACAGGAGAAAAATGACATTTCTCCCATGAATACTTTTCAGTGAACAGGAGGTATAGACTGGGCTGATCACACATCAGATTATCTCTGATCAGAGTCCTGGTCTATTTCTCAGAGGTTTGTAGCTATTTTCCACATATAGGGAAGTTTAGGTATTTGGTTCCAATTTTCCATGTTCTTTGTATTTTATTCAAGGCTAGCGTACTGTGCTAAGGCTGTGTCTCCGCCAGATGCTGTCAATAAAGTACACAGATTAGAGACCAACAGAAGTCTTTCAACTTCTGAAGTGTTTTCCCATTTATGACTATTTTCTGTATTAAATGTCAACAGAAACACTCTGGAAGTAATTACAGCCTTGGACCTCCACTAGAGGTTCCTGGGTCAAGGATCTTTGAAGCTTGACTATTTAATCTCATGCTTCCCTTAATCAGCCTGGCCGTTTGCTCAGGCTTTCATAAGAGAAACTCAACTTTCTGTGAGCAGCTAAGAATTCACATGACTCTTCTAAGTAACCAGGCTCTATTCTACTCAAAATGCTAAAATATCTTTCTCCAGGATGAGTACCTCTAGCATAACAGTTCTCAAATTTTCTCACTGAAGTACCCTTAAATAAAGAGGCAAATGAACATATATTTCTAAACAGGATGAAGAGGAGAAAAATGGAAAAAATTGGTGGACCAACTTAAAAGAGAATGCTAATGATATCTGACAACATACCAAAGCCTACTTATTAAAAAAATGTTGTGAATATCTTATAAATTCCCATCACAATTTCACATTTTATTTTGTGATAGGCAGTGATAACTACATAATATAATATGCAATTTTAATATTTGATAATATATTAATAAAAAATACCCATCCATGTTTACTATAATGCAGTTCTTACTGGTGCCATGTAAGATATTTCCCTGAGAGTGATTGCCAGGGACATTGTATTAACCTTGCAGGAGTTTCTCTTACTTTTATTGCAGATACCTTCCCAGTGTCCTCAGATCCACTACTGCTCAGAAGTACGAGGAATACATAACGAGAAACATTGTCTTATCAGGTATGCTGGTTGGATAGCTCAGTTGCCTTAAATGCATAGGCTCAGAGGCCTGGGAGTTTACATTTTTATACAGATTTTTATTTTTAATGTAGTATATCCATTTTATCTTTTTCCTTTCTACAAATGTGTATAAGGAGCAACAGAGTAAATTCACATTTAGGTGTGTTTCAAAAGTATCATACCCAGAATGGGTAGCCAGGAAAAAAGCATGTAGAAAAACTCCCTGGAAGCATGCTACCTTATCTTTTTATGAACTGTGTGGAGGTTAGAATTTCATGCAAAATAGGAAAATAAATCTAAAAAAATAATAGGACATAGTTCTATCAATATTGATTACAGTGAAAGTACTTTATGGGAAGCAGTAAATCCTAGGGAGAAAATGTGGGTATAAAAGTAGAATAAATTACTACAGTTTAATCACTTGGTAAATAACTAAAATGCTGTTTTCTAGATTTATGGTGACAGAGAGCAATCTCCCATGAAATACTGAACATGTTAGTGATTCAGGGGGGATGGATCTTTAGGGGCCATTGCTGTCTGTACAGTTTGCCATTAGCATTTCTCTTCATGAGCCTTCTCTGCTTGTAGGTCCCCTTTAAAATCTTCTGTGTTTGCAGGATAATAAATTTTCATTTAGAGGGAGGCCATTGCGTTGTGAAATATCAACTCAAATATGTTACCTGTGCGGCTCATATTACTGATCACGTTACTTGAATCCATTTATGACTCTAGTTTACTTTTCTTTACTGCAGCTAGGGTCAGGCTTTTGTCTTCATCTCCATGACTATATTTGACCCCAGTGAGTTTTGAGGTGAGTGGTAATAGTAACATTATTGTGTAAGGTGACAAAAATAATGGACCTTCAAATATTTATATTTTTTGGCTCACACTTGCTAATGATGGTAAAACATTGATCTGAAGAAGTAGAGAAACTGGACCGGCAATAGTACCTCTCATGAAAACTATACATGTGATGGTTAAACTAGACCCAGCAATAACACATTTCCATTATCCCACTCACCAAAGTACTCTGCCAAGGTTTCTCTTTCCCGAGCAATTCTGAAATGTTTAAAACTTTTTCATACCCTTCTTAACACAATTTGTGTGTCATTTATCCCATTTAGTTATAATTAACCAGATAATAGTGAAATAGATTAAGGCTTATCAAATTATAAATAATCAATAAAGTTTCATCATGGCTTATGTTCATTATACATATACACATATTTGTGTTAAAATGACAAATATAAGGAAGTACAACATGTTAAGAGCATTGCGTACAACAAAGGTAATGTTCAGCCACACCATAATCACTACCTTATACTAAGTTTAAGATCATTTTCTCATTTTCAGCGAATTTCACATTTTTCTCATATGTACCATTTCCTTTGCCAAAAGTCCTTCAATCAGATTGAACTGTATGAGACTGCTGTTATCTAAATGCATCAGATGGGCTTTAACCTAGAGAAAGAGAACCAGTAGGAGATAAAATTGAGAGATTTATTACAAGGAATTGACTTCTGTGATGATTGAGGGGGACTAGAAGGGTCCAAAATTGTGGGGCAGGCAGCCAGCAAGGGCTGGGTTGAAGTTGTGCGTAAATAGAATTTCTTCTTCAGAAAGCTTCAGGCTTATTCTCAAGGGCTTTCAATTACATGAGGCCCACTCACATGATCTAGAATTATCTCCTTAGTCACACCTACTGAATTTCTTCACAGCAACGCCTATATTTGCGTTTGGTGAAATAACTGCAGGTGCAGCCTAGTCAATTTGACGTGAAGAGATCATCCCACCGACGTTTTTCGACTACTAAATAAGTCAACAAATACATGTCCTTGACCTAATGTTAAACACAGAGGCCCAGATTCTTTATCTATGTGTACAGCGCTTACCTATCATACAATTAAAAAAATACCCTGAAGTCTCCTTGGCCCTATCAGTAGAAGTCATCTCATACCTTTTTGTGGCCCCCGAATCAGAATGTTTATTTTGTTACTCCACGTGAAAATTGTTCAGTTATTCGAAGACCTGTCTTTCTTTATTCTTTTCTTTTATATATGACCAGCTTCATTAATTGAGCCTTAAGGGAAATCTGTGTGGTGATGTCTAAGAACATGGCTCTTGAAGACGACAAATGAGAAGTCAAAACCAATCTTTGTTTCCTATAATATGAATGACCTTGGACAAGTCACTTAATCTTCTGGAATTTGAGATTTCTCATATAGACTGTAAACATGTTAATACATACCTTAAAAAAGTTGACATAACAATTAGTGTCTTAATCCAGATTTTCCCTAAAAATAGAGCCTGAGACAAAGATACATGTGTAGATTATTTTCAAAAGTGGTTATAAGGAATTGAACTGTGAAGAGTAAGGCAAGGAGAGAGGAAATGCCAGTTCCAGGTAAATTATCTTGTCCATGCTTAATGAAGGCAGCTGGGAATTGATTTCATCAGTGCCCCTCCCCCCACTAAATGCTCCTCAGAATTTTCTTCTTGAAGGAAGAGGGGAGTGCTTATCCTCTAACTCCCATCTCTCACTGGCCATAGGCTTCTAACTCCTTCCCATGTCTGTGTTCCCTCAGGCATCTCATGTAGAGGTATTAGGGTGGATTTCTGTTGCACATTGTTCCTGAGGTCAGGTGTTGTGCTTTCATGCACAATGCGATTGCTGTTTCTGCGCTAAGGGCTGGAGTAACATTATCTATAGGAGTAGAATGTGAGGCAGGGAAATACTGTGTTCCAATCTGATGAAGTAACTGGTGCAAAGTATTCAACAGGTAGCTAACACATAATAAGGACTAAATAAATGCCAGGATTAGAAAATATGGTAATGGAGATTTGAAAGCAACAACAGATAGTTGATAAGTATAATAATAAATGTAATGGATTTTAAATAACTTTGTTTTTTTGTCTTTTTATAGACATGCTCAAGGTCGTAAACATATTGCTCAAAACTGAATCAACTACCACACACTAGTATGATCAATTAAAGGTGAGTAAGATCACCACTTTACTTCTTGTGACCATATGAATTCACATTAATTCATCTAGGATTAATGTTTTGGCAATAACATTACATTATTAGCTGTTACTTATATTCTGGTTAAAATAATTCTTAATCTTTCTTCCAACATGAACACATTTTAAGTCTATTCCATATCTATCTCAGTGTTTGAGCTACCAGTCATAATTTTATGGTTTTTTTCATATTACTTAGTGAAAAGATTAGATAGTAAGAAAAACTTAACCTTGAATTTTGCCTCTGCAGCTCATTCCCTTGTTATCCAATAGCTAGCCCTGTAAGTGATCTTTTAAAAGCCTTAGTTTCTTGATATATAAAATGAGGATTGTTGAAAAAATTAAGCATCGTTTTTATAAAACATATACATGAATGTATACTAATTTTTATTTTGCTTTCTTTCCCCTTTATACTTTCAGTATATTATTTCAGTTGCAGGAAGATCATTTTAAATGTTGATTTATCGTATAATTTATGTTGTTCCCTCAAGTTTTGATATTCACAGTTCCCCAATCAAAGTCTGTTTATGTTTTCACTTATTTATTTATTGTAGTTTTTGGCAGGGCCTAGGTTTGAATCTGCCACCTACGGCATATGGGGCCGGCGCCCTACTCCTTTGAGCCACAGGTGCCGCCCCCTATGTTTTCATTTTTTCCAAGACAGTTCTAAATCCAGTGTTTCTTTGTATCAGTGGAAATCTATATCAAATTTGATACACATGAGTTTTTCTGGGATGCCTTTATTTAGCCAGATTTGGTTTCATGTTGCTCTAAATATTGTCATATTTTTCTATTTCAATTGCAAAAAATATCATAAGATGATATTTATTAAATGCTTTACAAAAGTCTAAGTGCATTTTTGAGAACAGAATTTCTATGCTTCTTGGCCTTGAAATACAATAATAAACAAAGGAATAGTTTCAATTATTTTCTAATTTCGAACCAATCAGATCTCATATTATTTACATACACTGAAGGACCTAAGACTTTTCAAAATTTCTTTTAAAATAAACATTATTCTGACTTGGCAGCACTCATAAAAATAAATTTCAAACCAAATGTTTGACCCGCGTTCTGAATGTCAGCCTTCCCATAACAGCACAGCTACCTGCTGTTCCTTAATGGAGAGTGTGTGTTATACACTGCTCTTTACACTGTCCTCGGAAACTCTGAAGACCCAGCTCTGTTCTTTGGATTAAACAAGTCAAGATACCAGTCTAGCTAAGGAGAGTTTGGTGAAAATGTTAGTACAGACAATGAAAAATAGGAATTTTAAACTTCAAAATATTAAAGCAGATGTTAGAAAATGTCAAATCTGCAGACAATTGATTGCCAGCATAATGTTTTGCCTGACACACTTAAGTTAGTATTTTTCCAGCATCCTTGAATTTATAAAATTTGCAGAGAGTAAATCTGCATTATTTATGACAGAGGACACACCTGTATTCTTTTTTCTTTTTTTTCCGTTCCTCCATGTGCTGGAATAAATCAAGCCCCTTTATACTCTCAGTCAATAGAAGTTTTCTTGGCTTTCGATGATCAATTCTCACTGTAGGAGATGGGACAAAAAGATGGTATATGTGGAAAAGTAGAATCTCTTTTTCTTGTTTTCTATCCTGTGTGGTTTGGGCCATTTAAAACCACCATGTTCATGCTTTCCTCTAGAGTTTTTATTGTTTTGTGTCTTAGATTTAAGTCTTTTATACAGAGTGAGTCAACCTTTCTAAGTGGTGAGAGGTGCAGGTTCAGTTTCAGTCTTTTATATGTGGCTAACCATTATCCTAGCACCATTTATTTACTAGGGATTCTTTTTCTCAGTGTATGCTTTTGTTTGGTTTATTGAAGATCAGATGGTGCTATGAGGGTGGTTTCATCTCTAGGTTCTCTATTTTGTTCCATAGATCTATATCTCTATTTTTAAGCTAATATCATGTTGTTTTGATTACTATGGACTTTTCGTATAACCTGATGTCTAGTATCATGATGCCCCCAAATTTAGGACTGGGGGAAGATTTTTATGAAGAAGACACTCCATTGGAAATTGCAGTAGCATCAAAAATGAAAAAATGGGACCTGATTAAGTTAAAAAGCTTCTGCACAGCTAAGGACACAATAAATGAAGCAAATAGACAACCTTCAGAATGGGATTTGCATGTTATCAATCTGACAAAGAACTAATAACCAGAATCTATGGAGAATTCAAGCAAATCAACAAGAAAAGAGCAAACAACCCAGTTAATCACTGGGCAAGAGAAATGAACAGAAACTCCTCCGAAGAAGACAGAAGAATGGCCAAGAAACACATGAAGAAATGTTCATCATCCATAAGCTTCAGAAAAGTGCAAATCAAAAACACCTTGAGATAGTGCCTAACCCCAGCGAGAATAGCCCAGATCACAAAGTCCCCAAACTACAGATGTTGGTAAAGGTGTGTAGAGAAGGGAACACTTATACACTTTTGGTGGGATTGCAAATTAATACTGCCTGCTTGGAAAGAAGTATGGAGAATCCCCAAAGAGCTAAAAGTAGACCTTCCAGTTGATTCTTCAATCCCATTGCTAGGTATCTTTTACCATAAGGACATTTGCACTCGAATGTTTATAGCAACTCAGTTCACAATTGCCAAGATGTGGATCAACCCAGGAATGGATTAATAAACTATGCTATATGTATACCATAAAGAAAGATGGAGACTGTACATCTTTTGTATTACATGTATGACATTGAAGACAATTCTCCTTAGTAAAATATCTCAATAATGGAAAAACAAGCATCCACATGAGAAGAAAAAAAATTCAAGAAGGGGTGGGGGAACAAGCTCAGCAAGCCCCACCTAATGGGTACAATGTCAGGGTACCCATTAGGTGGGTCACACTTCCTGGATGAAGGTCTCAAACACAACTTGGATTTTTTCTAGCAAACACAAACAATATAACCTAATCATATGTACCCTTATATTAATCTGAAATTTTAAACAAATAAATAAAGTCAAATATAAGAAGAAAATCAATGTTCTATGATGGAACCTGTTTGAACCTAGCTGGAAATTGATGAGCTGTGTCTTTGAGGTGAATGTTCTAGCAGTGCATTGAACACAAAGGTTTTATTGGACCCTTAGCATCTGCATATTCCAATAGCTACCTCAAGACCAGAGGTTACCCAAAGAAATCTGATGACTCGGACATCCTAAGATCAAGGATGATGTAGCACTATTTTGCCATCCTACTATCTCTGTGATAGTCTGTAGTGAACATTCATCTTCCCTGTGATGTGACCAATTTCTTTCCAGAAGTGAATGGAAAGAGTAGGCTAAAGGGAAATTATCTTTAAAGGATGAACCAAAGAACCATGAATCAATAAGTTCCAATAATAGTAATAATTTTGAATAATATTTATGATGGAATTTATTGATTTTTTAAATCCATTATGTGCCAGTACCCCATAAGAAGGGTGCTACTATTATCTGTTTTCTCCACATAAAAATGCTAAGGATTATGGAGGTTAAGTAATTTGCTTAGCTCCTCCCTTGGCTGCTATTATTTCCTTTTGACCCCTTACCTTTCTATTTCCTCAAGGCTACCATTGCTAATCCCGCAGAAAGATATATCCCTGATGAATTGAGTATCAAGTTAGTCATCATCCACTGTATAAATTTGGTAACCATTTATTAACAAATTTGTCACTCCAATCAAAGGTGCCAATGTTGTTCCCCTTACCGTTATATCTGTTGATCCAAGGATGTCCTGGCCAGGATCCATGAAAGCTTAGGGCATTTGCTAAAGATGATCATTAGTCAAAGACCCTGAGTGTGATGGATGGTGGACCAGGAAACATCAGCTGTAAATAGTTTTTATTTCCTACCATCTCCTTAATATAATGCTTTGATTTATAATTTTATTTCCATTGACCTTATCAGGAACTATTATTTTAGTAAATGTTTATTTTTATGAAATTTCATGAGAGATGTGAGGAAAAAAACAGTATGTGTGTGTGTGTGAGTACATATGTACGTATATGTATGTATGTATAACATTGTTTATAAGTACACATATATATGATTAAACAATTATATAACTTAGGTATAAAGAAGTTAACTTAAACCCTGCATTGTATTAATGATATTTATGAGCTATATCTAAGGTTTTTCTTTTCTGTTTATTGACTGACAATGCACTTTCATGCAATCTGGTGCTTTTTACAGCATTCAAGGAGTCTCTAGTGTTTAGCTGTGCAATTATCATGCTGAAAAGCAAGGAACAACATCTGGAATAAGGAAAAGAACAACAGTGAACAGAAATAGAAGCTCATTTATTTCCAAACTAGAAGGTGGTAAAAGCAAAGAACAATAATAACACTGGGGTGTGCAAATCAATATCTGTTACATTCCATTAAAAATGCTGGCAGCCCCTATTATCATGATGGTGGAAATGTATTAGATAACAACTCTACTCTAGGCATTTGGTATTATCATGATAGCAGTATGATGGAGCACCTTGTATCAAGGGCAAGTAAAACTTGGTTGCAATAAGGCACTTTTAGCAAGATTTTACTATATATGTTTTGACTCGAGTAACAAAGTACAATTTCATATCATCCAATCATTATTTTTGCTGCTGACAGAATAACTTCTGCCTTGGGACGCGTGTTGCTAGAAATCACCGTTGTCCTTGTGTTTAGAGACCGATGATTGAATTAGGTTTATAATACAGGTAACTATAACTTACACATAAATAGATAAGAATGTAAGTAATGCTATTCACTGGGGGTATACGTTGCTAAAGATTGGGGGCCTCTGCCAGGAACAGGAGCTGCCAAGCTGCTTGTCTGGTTTTATTAAAAATAGTTGTCAAATCCTGAAGGATGTCTTTCCTTCAATTCATCAAAATAAGGCTGAGTTCTTTCATGATCAATGTTCTAGTTGTGTCTCTAGAGCTAGTTGTTTTTTAATTATGTATTGACTAAATATTATTTTGACAGCATAAATAATATATGGGCAGACAATTGGTCTGGAGTATTTGTACAGTCTGGAAAGGTAATATTGATCAGGGCTTCCTAGATATAACTACATCAGCATGGTCCAGAGCTGGGGAACACAGCACCTGTTTTATTACTTTATAAATTTCAAGGAAATAATTGGCTTCTTTCCTCTGCTTACTTGCCAGACTCCAGACTAAACATACACATACACACTCACACCCCCCCCACACACATGCACATATACAATATTTCCTGATTGGTAGCAAAGTATATGTTTATTGAGGAAATTTGGAAAATATAGAAAGTCACATAAAGAAATTAAAATCATCCATAAATGTACTACCCAAATACAAACACTTTATAACTATCATTCAATATTCATTTATTTCTCCGATATTTACTGAAGCTTCTATTGCACAGTTATTTCTATCTCCTGAACGCATATTAGTGGATCATACAGTTGGAAAAAAGTCCCTATTATCTCGGAGATTACATTTTAGTGGCGGAGAGTCGATAAAAAAATATTAAGTAAACTTTGCACTTATTGGTTATTATCCACTTGGATATTTCCACACTGCTCTTTGTCCTGGGAGAAGGAACTTTAAGGACAAGCTCCTGTGTGCTCTGACTTGTAATTGGACTCAGAAAAGTGGGAGGCCCCTGGAGGAGTCCAGATGAGGAAAGAGAGAGAAGCGGGAGTAGGAGTATTTACTCCTGCTGGGCTGGGGAGTTCCCTTGTGAAACTCTCTGGCATCTATGGCTACAACTTTCTCCCTGAGTTGTAGTGACCACTATTTCTTCTTGAGCCTTCCTTCCCAGTAGTCACATTGGCCATCTTATTGCTGCTCATCTTGGCCTGTTTTATAATCTCTTGCTGATTTTTCTTTCCCCTGCTCACACACTCTTCTAAGTGGCACCACCATTAAACTCTTCTCAGTGACTAGAGTCTGTGTGCCATACGTTTCTATCCAGGACCAGATTACGTTTAGTATGTTACAAAGCTATAAATACTAAGAAGAAAAAAATGGCAAGGAAATGGAGATTGAAGGTTTTGAGAAGAGCTTGGAAATTTGGATGGAGTGTCCAGGGAAGACTTCAGTGAGAAAGTGACTTGGGAGTGTGATCTGAAGGAGGCAAGTGAGCACCTTCTGCACAGGCACAAGTGCACGGGGGAGGGAGGGAAAGAGGGAGAGAGCGAGCGAGAGAGAGACGGTCCAGGCATTCTAGGCGTATACACACTGGCAAACTGTAGGAGTAGATTCGTATTTTTGCACATCCTGTTCTGTAACAATGAAGGGGCGTTTCCCTCATGCCATCAAATATGCTTTTATTATTTGACTATAATGGCTCCATGCAACTTTGTTCTAAGATTATAACATGCTTTATGAAATTGATCCCCTGGTTTTAGACAATCAGGTTAATTTTACAACTCCATTATTATAAATGAACCTTGCTATAATGCTTTTTGAAAAGCATATTACCAAATTTCAGGGCCTGCTGGGTAACCTTTCAAGAATCATTGTTTTGTTCTTGCATAAAATGGCAGAATGGGCTCGGGTCTTGGGGGCTGTTAGTGTCAGTCTGTGGATAGATTCATCATTGGTTTGCAAGTGGGTAATTTCAGAAATGGGTGTGGGATATGTAATTATCATACTGAATAACAATAAGCAACATCTGGATTAAGGGAAATAGAAGAAAGGGAGTAATACTTTTTCCCCCTGAACTGTATGCTTGTGCAGTAACATGGAAGGCTAGTATTCTAACTGCAGCTTCCTTTAATCTGATGAGCCCTTGCCTCACCCACTGAGTCCTTCCTGAAGTTGACCAGGAAACATAGCATCCCTGTAAGTGCTAAAGAAGCTGTTTTCTTGTCTAAGCTCCAGTCTTTGGAGGAAGGCACATCAAGATTGTGTTGGCATGCATGCCTGCACGTATGATTGCGTATAAGAACAGAAATGTCTTCCTGCAGGCCGTTTGGAGTCTAGGTGAAAGATGAGAGTGGTGCAGTGATTTGCTCTAAATTGTTAGCCTAGACCGGCTGTCCTCCTGTTTTCTGCTAATCTTGGATGATACGTGTCATCACAGAATCAGGTTCTAATAGAAGCAGAGTTTTTTCATACCCTGAGTCTCCTGCCTCTAAAGTTTCTATAGGTAAAATTTTACTCTGCACTCTTCTTTTTCTAGCATAAAAAAGTCAATAATGTTTTAAGAAAGTAATTCTTCACCCATATTTAATGCGCATTATTTGTAATGACATCTTCACATGCTTACAGCATTTATAGCCATTGCTGTCCTTCGTCCTTTCTCTCTTCCTCTGTTAGAGTCAAGATCTCTCTCCTTAGTGGTGTTACATGGAAAGAGGCCTCAAAAAGTTATTTAAAAGTCAACTCAAAGTGAAGAGACAAACTCTTGTGCTTGCTCTGGCTTTTAAAATGTTCTGCTTTCTCCTGTCTTTTTTTATATCTCAATCACACCTCCTGAGACTCCAAATGCCAGCATAAATATAAACACAAGTCAGTAAGTTTCTCAGGCACTGACACCCAATGAATCAACAATGGCAGCCTTTCCCCGCTCAAACTGGAGGGGCCTTCATTGTTAAGCCAAGTTTGGAGCAGAGATTTTTCTCTCTGAGGAGGTTTGCTATCTCTTTCCAACTGTGGAGTGAGCCGTAATGATAGCTCTGGGTTATGGAACACAGAAAAAGTTCACATAATTAAGGAAATCTCATATTCTCGCAGGTGAAATCTTTGCAAATATTATTATTGCCTATTCACAAATGAAGAAACTAGGGTCCAAAGAAACCTCCAAACTACACAGCTCTTAAATGTTAGTGCTAAAGCATAGACCAGACACACATAGCACTCCTGGGAGGACCTGGGTGTACGTGTTTCTTGTTACACTGTGATAACTCTAAAGAAAATTGCACAGATAAACTCATCTTAAAAGCTACACAGCATGTCCAAGAAGATGTGTGTTAGGAACTCTTTATTAATAGTAAAATTCTTTCAAAAAGTTTCTAATTCAAAATTGGTAGACCTGCCTTTTGTACACTAGAAAACCGAAAGAAAGACATCCCTTATGAATATGAAAGTGGATGATTTTAGTCATAGTATTGTATGTTCTGTGATTTCTATGTTGTTTTAGAGTGGCTCTTCAGAGATCAAAATAATGGGCATATTCTATCATTACATTACATGATTGAAATCATCGAGGGAATTCTCAGTTCCCTCAATATTCTATTTATGTATTTATTTATTTTTGCTACTGCACTTTTTCACATGCTTCCTATCATTTTGGACCATTTGGTCTTCTGTACAACCCCCCTCATTCTTAGACATTTTCATCATCTTATTTCTAATCATTCTTCAGTCCTCAGTTAGGGTCACATTTCAGTGGAGCAGAAATTTCTCCTCAAAGTTCCCATCACTTCACAAACTGTATCCATCATAGGTCTTATTCCTTCATGATGTAATTGTCTGTTTCCTTGTCTGTGTTTCCCACTAAATTGGGAAACATATAAAACTAAGGATATTATCTGTCTCATGGACCGCTGTATCCTTAGCATTGAATATTGGACTGTTATGTAACAGATGCTCAATAAATCCTTCTAGAATGAATACATGGATAAATGCATGAATGAGTGAACAGAACAAGTGGACAAATCCCTTTAGCAGTTGCAAAGTTTGTTTAAAACCCTTTTTAAGTGGATCCAGTAAGTTTAGATAATTGATGGCCTGAGATAGTTGCTTGTCGTTTGTTTTCTTGTCTGAATGTATTTATCTTCGTTCATTCTTTAAGAGGTTTTGTTTCTAGTCCTTATCTTAAACATTGTTATTATTATTAAATTTTAAGTCTTTTTAATTCTGTGAAGGCAAAAAGTGGAAACCTAATAAACACATGGATATGTAAAAATTTAAAAAAAAAGAATGATCATTTAGAAAGCTTTGGATTCCTGTCCATATTATCAATAACCATGCTTCGGGAGGCTGACATGCCCTCCACTGGCGACATCCACACAGTTGTAGCCACCACACACAATGGAATGGCCCACCACCCAGCTCTCGGCTCAGTCTCGAGACTGTTGGTAACACATACACACACTCCAAGAGAACATAAGCTTTACTACTGCCAGGGGCTGGCGTGGTTTGACTCTCCTGCTGGTGGCAATTGAGGGAGCTCACAGGCTTTCTCATTAGCTTGATCAGGTATGGAGCTCTTGGGGCAAAGGAAGGAGAGGCTAAAAAGCTGTTAGAAGCAAGAGTCTTTAACACACATGTCCTGTCTAATCCCATCTCATCGGATGCCAGTGGGATCTGTGATGTTTTCATCCAATACATTATTGTGGCAAAGGTCATGAGTGGTCTCCTTAAAACTCACTCTTGTCTTATGTTTCATTGACTAAGATTCTCCTGTAGCACATTACACCCAGAGGCTTGATGAAGCATGTGGCCAGGTTAGAGAAGACCACGGGGCAAGGAACTATTGGCAGTCTCTAGGAACTACAGGCAGGCTCCAGAACTGGATGGCAGCCTCCAGCCAACAGAGAGTAACAATTCAATTCCCTGCAAACTTTGGTCACTAGGAAGTGAATTCTTTTTTTTTTTTTTATTAAATCATGATCATGTGCATTAATGCATTTATGGGGTACAATGTGCTGATTTGATATACAGTGTGGAATGCTTACATCTAACTGATTAACATAACCATCTCCTTGCTTATGTATTTGTTGTGGTAAGACATTTATACTCTATTTGTAATAGTTTTGAAATGTGTCATTGCATTATGCACATGAATTCTAGCAACAATGTGGATGATCTCAAAGGTGGATTCATCCCCAGCTGGGACTCCAGGTGAGAACGTAGCCCAACCAACACCTCCACTACAACCTTGGCACACTAAGCAAAGAACTCAGTGAAATCTTGACCAGACTTGTGACCCACAACAACTGAAAGATAATAAATGTGTTTTGTTTTAAGGTGCAACATTGATGAAAATTTGTTATGCAGCAGAAGCAAACTAATATACATTCCAACTGTACAATCTGTCACACTGTTTCTCCACAACTGTCCTTTCAAGTGGTGTCACTCTGCCATCACGGAGCCTTTCCAGCTGGTTACTTTTCAGAATCACTTAGCATCATCACTACTAAGGTGATGTGGTACATCAGTTGAATTTTCCAAGTCTTCAAGACTTGAAGTTGACCCTGACTCATACAATAAGGTAAATGAGAGCACCTACTGCTGGCACTTCCCGGATTACCTTTCATGAGTTATCCCGCTTGATCCTCACTATAAAACTGTAAGTGACATTACTTTCTTATTGCACAGATAAGGAAATGCAGATTCACAGACTTTGAACAACTTAGAAATAATACAGCTGGTCAACATCAGGTCTGGAATTCAAGACTAGATCTATGTTTACTACAAACTTCATTACCCTGCCGTGGCTACTTACCTCTGCTGGTGTTGTTGCAAGTTTACAACAGCTTTAAATGAGGCCTTTTATTTTTTTTTTTTAATTTCCACCACTCTGAATCAGTGATATCTGTAATAAATCTAAGCTTATCACATTTAAGAGAATCCATTGCTATGACTAAAGCACCAAAAATCAAGGACATGGACTTTTGCTTCCTTAAACCAGGGTTAGATTTGCTTTTATCGCTTTTATCATGATGGAGTGATGCCTCTGAATTGTCACCTTGGAAAAATCTTTGGATGTGTTCATCTGCTTACTTTTTATTCAATGAGCTATTCCTCTGACTTTAGGATATAATACGTCCTCTTCAAGGAAACATCTAGAGTATAAACAAGTAAACATTTTTTATAAGAATTATTAAAGGAGACTGGCTGAAACCAGAACATCAGGGGGCAGAGTGATGTTTTTCAGTGATGCCTAATAACTGATTTCTGGGATGGAGTTGGATCTGCTGTGCAGGAGGCAGGGAGGTAATCAAGATCCCCCCGAGCCTGTGAAGCAGTGCACCTACTTGTTTACCCCGTGTGTAATTAATGTAGGTCTTCATTGTATTAGGTAAGGTGTGGGTGAAGAATTTAAAACAAAGTTTAAATGATTCTGGGAGGATGGATGTATTACTGTGATTAAAAAAAACCCAAAAAGGACCATCTCTCTCAGTCTCCATTAGCTGCATTGTTTCGGTGCGTCTCCTCTCTACTAAATCACACAGGCTGGGATCTTGTCCTTCGGCCATGAATCGTACCTGAAACGGATGCCGTAGATGGTCTAATAAAGCTTTCAGCTTAGGGCTTCCATTTTTGATCTTGATCTGGAATGTACATCTTCTCCTGAAATGATATCTTTTTTTCTGGCCTTGACCTGAATTCCAGCTTAGACTCAAGGAGAATATATGGGTTTTCTCCAATATTCCTAGAAATGTGGCCCATGAAAAAAAGTGACATTCACGTTCTATAATAATGAAAAGTCATCATCGCAAAATAATTCCTCTGCTGCATATATTGCCTGTTCTCCCCTGGTTCCCCAAGGATATCAAGTTCTGAAATAGCATCAACTATACAAAATCTCCCTAAAAGAAAAGCCTGGGACCAGACGGCTTCATGTCAGAATTCTATCAAACCTTTTAAGAAGAACTAGTACCTGTATTACTCAACCTTTTCCAAAATATAGAAAAAGAAGGACTATTACCCAACACATTCTATGAACCAAACATCACCTTGATAGCTAAAGCAGGGAAAGACCCAACAAGAAAACTATAGACCAATATCATTAATGAATATTGATGCAAAAATATTTAACAAGATACTAGCAATCAGAATCCAATAACACATCAAACAAATTATATACCATGACCAAGTGGGCTTTATCCCGGGGTTTCAAGACTGGTTCAATATATGTAAATCTATAAATGTAATTCAGCACATAAACAAATTAAAAAATAAAGACCATATGATTCTCTCAATTAATGCAGAAAAAGCTTTTGACAATATCCAGCATCCCTTCATGATCAGAACACTAAAGAAAATTAGTATTGAAGGGACATTTCTTAAACTGATGGAGGCCATCTACAGCAAACCCACAGCCAATGTTGTATTGAATGGAGTTAAATTGAAATCATTCCCACTTAGATCAGGAACCAGGCAAGGTTGCCCATTGTCTCCATTGCTATTTAACATTGTAATGGACGTTTTAGCCATTGCAATTAGGGAAGAAAAGGGAATCAAGGGTATCTACATAACGTCAGAAGAGATCAAACTTTCACTCTTTGCAGATGATATGATTGTATATCTGGAAAACACCCGGGATTTGACTATAAAACTTTTAGAAGTGATCAAAGAACACAGCAGTGTATCTGGCTACAAAATCAACACTCATAAATAGTTAGTCTTTATATACACAAAGGACAACCAAGCCAAAAAATCAGTCAAGGACTCCTCCATTCCTTTCACTATAGTGCCAAAAAGATGAAATATTTGAGAGTCTACCTAACAAAGGATGTGAAAGATCTCTATAAAGAGAACTATGAAACTTTAAGAAAAGAAATCACTGAAAATGTCAACAAATGGAAAAATATACCATGCTCATGATTGCGAAGAATCAACATTGTTAAAACGTCCATACTACCCAAAGCAATATACAATTTTAATGCAATTTCTATTAAATATCTATGTCATATTTTAAAGATCTCAAAAAAAATAACACTTTGTTTAAATGGAATCAGTTAAAACCTCGGATAGCCAAGACATTACTTAGAATAAAAACAAATCAGGAGAAATCATGCTACCAGACCTGAGACTGTACTATAAATCAATAGTGATCAAAACAGCATGGTAGGGGCACAAAAATAGAGAGGTAGATGTTTGCAACAGAATAGAGAACACGAGATGAACCCAGCTACTTACTGCTATTTGATCTTCAACAAGCCAATTAAAAACATTCAGTGGGGAAAAGTCTCCCTTTTTAACAGATGGTGCTGGGAGACCTGGCTGGTGACTTGCAGAAGACTGAAATTGAACCACGCCTTTCACCATTAACAAAGATAGACTCTCACTGGATTAAAGATTTAAACTTAAGACATGAAACTATAAAAATACTAGAGCAAAGTGCAGGGAAAACTCTTGAAAGAATTAGCCTGGGCGAATACTTTATGAGGAGGACCCCCCAGGCAATTGAAGCAGTATCAAAAATTCACTACCGGGACTTGATGGAACTAAAAAACTTCTGCACGGCCAAGAACATAGTAAGTATAGCAAGCAGAAAGCCCTCAGAATGGGAGAAAATATTTGCAGGTTATGCCTCTAACAAAACTTTAATAACCAGAATCCAGAGAGAACTCAAACATATTAGCAAGAACAAGTGATCCCATCTCAGGATGGGCAAAGGGTTTGAAGAGAAACTTCTCTAAAGAAGACAGGCACACAGCCTTCAGACACATGAAAAAATGCTCACTATCCTTAATCATCAGAGAAATGCAAATCAAAACTACCTTGAGATATCATCTAACTCTAGTAAGATTAGCCCACATAACAAAATCCCAAAACCAGAGATGCTGGCATAGATGTGGAGAAAAGGGAACACGTCTACATTGCTAGTGGGAATGCCTTGCATTGAATTTGTGGATTGCTTTGTGTGGAATAGACATTTTGACAATGTTGATTCTTCATAGCCAAGAGTATGGTATGTTATTCCATTTGTTAATGTCTTCTGAAATTTCTTCTCTTAGGGTACATAATTCTCTTTGTAAATATTCTTCACCTTTTGTTAGGAATATGCCTAAATATTTCATTTTCTTTGAAGCTACTCTGAAGGCAATTGTGTCCTTGATTTGCTTTTCAACTTGGCTGTTATTGGAATATACAAAGGCTTTATGGACATTGATTTTATGCCCTGAGACATTACTATATTTCCTGATCACTTTCAGGAGTTATGTGGTTGAGTCTCTGGAGTGTTCTAAATATAAGATCATACTATCAGAAAAGAGTAAGAGTTTGACATCATTTGCCCTCATGTGGATGCCCTTTCTATCTTTCTCTTGCCTGATTGCATTGGCTAGAAATCCCAGCACAATGTTGAATAGTAGTAATAGTGGAAATCCTTGTCTGGTTCTAGTTCTAAGTAGTGAAGCTTTAAGTTTTACTCCATTCAGCTCTGGTCAATCAGCTTTTAAAAAGTTCCACAAATGCCTATTTTCTTAGAAAAGGATGCTAAATTTTGTCAAATACTTTTTCTGCATGTGTTGAGAGGATCAAATGGTCTTTTGCTTCTATTAATTGGGTAGATTACATCGATGGATTTGTGTATGTTAAACCAAACTTCCATCCCTGGGTTAAAGCCTACTTGATTGTAACGTATACTTTTTTAATGTGTAGCTGCATTCTAGTAGCTAAGATTTTGTTAAATATTTTCGCATCAGTGTTCATTAGTGAAATTTGTCTGTAGGTCTCCTTTTTAGTTTGGTGCTTTCTTGGTTTTGGAATCAAGGTGATGTTTGCTTCATAGAACAAGTTAGGGAAGGTTCCTCTGTTCTTAGTATTTTGAAGTAGGTTCTAAAGCATAGGTACAAACTCTTATTTGAAGGTCTGATATTCTGATGTGAAGCCATCTGGTTCTCAGCATTTTTTTGTTGGAAGCTTCTCTATTTTTTCTGCAATCTCAGTGCTTGGTCTGTTCAAGAGACCTTTTTCTTCCTGGCTAAGTTTAGAGAGATGATGTGATTCCAGGTATTTGTCCATTTCCTCCACAGTGTCAAATTTCTAGCCATTGAGATTTTGGTAGTAGTCAGAAATAATCTCTTGTATCTCTGTTGTATCAGTTGTTATGTATCCCTTTTTGTTTCTGATTGAGGTTATTAAAGATTTCACTTTTCTATTTCCTGTTAATCTGGCCATTTGTTTATCCATTTTATTTATCTTTTCTAAGAAACAACTTTTTGTTTGATTAATTTTCCAAATGATTCTTTTATTTTCAATTTCATTTATTTTTTAATTAATTTTGATTATTTCTTTTCTTCTGCTAGAGTTGAGATTAGATTAGTCTTCCTTTTCTATTCCTTTAATATAATTCAATAGATTATTGATGTGATCTCTTTCTGTTTTTCAAATGTAGGCATCTAATGTGATAAAATTCACTTTTAAGAGTGCTTTTGCAGTGCCCCACAGGTTTTGGTAGCTTGTGTCAGCTCCATTGCTGTTATACTTAAGGAAGTTAATGATTTCCTTTTATATCTGTTCTTTAACCCAACTGTTACTCAGCATAAGGTTTTTTAGTTCCCATGCTTTTGTGTAGGGATGAACATTTTTGCTGGAGTTGAGTTCTTTCTGTCCCTATTGACTTGTAGTCTGAGATGATACAAGATATAATTTCAATTCTTTTGATTTTGTTGCAGTTTGATATATCCTTGGATATGATCAATTTTGGAGAATGTTCCATGGGCCAACGAAAAGAATGTATATTCTTCAGCTTTGGGGTGGAGTGTTCTGTAGGTCTGGTAAGGCATAGTTGTTCTAGAGTCCCATTTAAGTTCCTCATATTTTTGTTTAGTTTCTGTTTAGAGAATTTGTGTACCTCTGTAAGAGGAGTGTTAAAGTTCCCTACTATTATGGTGCTATAAGATATTGCATTGCTCAGACAAATCAAGGTCTGTTTCATAAATCTGGGAGCATTTAGATTGGGTGTATTAATATTCAGAATTGAAGTGTCTTCTTCTTATATTGTTCCCTTGACCAATAGAAGTGTCTATGTTTGTCTTTTTTGACTTTAGTTGCTTTAAATCCACTTGTATCTGAAAAGAAGATTGCAACCCTTCCTTTCTTCTGATTTCCATTTGTCTGAAAAATTATTTTCTATGCCTTAACCCCAAGTCTTACTTTGTCCTTTGAAGTTAGGTGTGTTTTCTGTATAAGAATAAATATGGCTTGTGCTTTTTAATCCAATCAGCCAGCCTATGCCACTTCAGTGGGGTATTCAATCCATTAACATTTATTGAGAGAATTGATAAGTGTGGTGAAGGTCAATCATCTTATTTTGTGACAGTTCGTTCTTAGTATTACCTTTTGCATCATTGTGGAAGCTAGGTTTTGTCTTTCAGTTTCTGGGTGTCTAATGTGATGGTGGTCCATTGTGATGGTCAGTGTGCAGAATAGGTCTAAATATTTACTGTAGAGCTCCTTTTATGCAAACTTTCTCAATGTTTGAATATCAGTAAAAGATTTGATTTCTCCATCAATTTTGAAACCTAGCTTAGCAGAAAATAGAATTCTTGGCTGAAAATTGTCTTATTTAGGCAGGTTAAATGTAGATTACCATTCTTTTCTGACTTTAAAAGTTTCATTTGAGAAGTTCGGTGTTACTCTGATGGATTTGTTCCTGTACATCAATTGGTGCTTAGTCCTGGCTGCTTGCAGATTTTTCTCTTTTGTTTCGACTTTGGACAGGTTCATCACAATGTGTCTTGGAGAAGCTCTGTTTGAATTAAGATGACCTGGTTTTTGATATACCTCTGAAAGAAATGTGTTGAGATCTTTGGGGATACTTGGGAAATTTTCATTTATGATATCCTTTATTTGGGCTTCTATTCCTCTGGGGCATTATTCTTCCCCTTCAAAGATCCCTGTAATTTGTATGTTTGAATACTTTTAAAGTCCCATAATTCTCTCTCTGAACTTTCTGCTTTCTCTCCTTTTTGTTCTGTCTCTTTAACTGCCTGTGTTCGCTCAAGAGTCCTACCCTCTACCTCTTAGATTTTTTTTCTCTACATGGCCTGATCTGTTCTTTATACTTTCTACTGCATCTTTAAGTTCCCTGACTGCTTCAATTCCTTAAGCTCTGCTATATCCTTTCTATATTCTTCATATTGTTCATCTCTTATTTAATTTGGTTTTTGGATTTCCTTTTGGTCATTTTCCACTTTCTCAGAAATTTCCTTCATTTTTTATCATCCATATTTTAAATTCCCTTTCTGTCATTTCTAACACTTCTTTATAGGTAGAATCCTCAGCAGGATCCCTTGGGGAGGGGTTTGCTCTGTTTTGGTTTTTCATATTGCCAGGGTTTTTCTGCTGTTTCTTCCTCCTGAGTGTTTTCTTTTTGTCTTTTTCCTTGACCTACTTTTTCCTTTCACTTTCTCCTCCTCTTTAAGTTGTCGTGCATCTGACCTAAGATGTTGAAGTGTCCTTTTGGTATAGGACCAAAAAAGAAGATAAGAGTGAAGAGCAAGAAGAGAGAAAAGATAAAGAGAGAGAGAGAAGAAGAGGGAAAAGGGGAGTAAAATCAAAGATGAACAAAAAGAAGAGAAGAACAGAAGGAAAGAGACAGTACCACATTCATAAATTCCAACTTCTGGGGGGTTGTGTTGGGTGGGTCCCTAGAGGTCAAGAGCTCTTTGCCAGGCTGAGCAGACACAAGATCCCACCTCCATCAAATAGAGAAGAAAAACAAAAATAGTATAAATCAAAACAAAACAAACATACAAAAAACCTTAAGGGATAAAAATGGGGGGGGGAATAACAGGGGCAGAAAAATCTAACAAAAGTAAAGCCCTTATTATTAAGAAGGAAACAATGAAAAGTTTTTAATTACAAGAGAAAAAAGGAGAAAAGGAAAAATCTAGGGGAAAAAAGTTGGAAAAAATAAAAAAAAAACCTGCACACACACACACACACACACACATATCTTGCTGTATACCTGGGCAACAGGTGATCTATCTTCTTGGGTATGAAATGCTAAATCATGATACTGATACTGCTGGTCTCTATAAGCATGCAAGATGGACACTGGAAGCTTCTGTCTTGCTGAGGAGACATGGTCCCATCTTTCTTACTTCTTTGCCCTCAAACCCCACAGAGTTGGGAGCCTGGATCTCTCCTCAGACTGCTTAATTTTATATGCCTCTACCCTTCCAAGCCATATGCCATGCAGTGGCTTTCTCAGGAAGTGTGTGTCTCTGAAATCTCCCTGGAAGTGGCTTCCCAGCTTATTGTGTGTGCCATGATGAGCCTCTCACTAAGACTCTACGGACTGAGCCTACAAGACAGATTTGCCACAATGACTACACCTTGCTTGCACCTGAACAGTGAAAGCTCCACTCCGTCCATGGCTCAGTCCCAGCCCCTGGGCATTGTTCCGAATCACTTGCTGGCTCACCCAAGCTCTCACAAGTGCCCATGTCCGAAAAAAATAAAATAAAATAAAAATAACTCACAAGGTAGGCCTTCACTGTTTGCAAGCTGTCGCTGCTGCTCCAAAAGCTACACCAGCCAGCTTCTACTCACACTGGCTAGCCTCTGTCAGCATGCAAGTACTTGCTGCAGCATGCAGGGTCATTGCTTCCATTTTTCTCTTGGGGTCCTGAAGTCTCCGGCTGCCTCCTGGTGCCCCCAAGGGATGTTTTCTGGGGATAGCCCACAAGACAGGTTGCTGCAGTCTTCTCTCCCCAGTCTCACCAGGCACAGTGCAAAGAAGCTGTCCCTAGTCCACCACCTTGCTTCACTCCCCCTGGAGTTTTTTAATCACAGTCTTTAGCCTTTATCTCTCTAAATGAGTCAAAATGATTGAAGTATAGCCCCAATTCATCAAAATCATCCTAAATTATAAATCTAGGAATCTATGTCACTGACATAAACCCAGTGAATGGTTTAGGGATGTGAATATGAAAAAATCCTGATCAATGAGATATGAAGGTAATTCTCATGAAGTCTGACAAATTTGTATTCATTCTTAAAATGATGCGATATAACAAATAGTTCCTTTTTTCTGAATGTGTTATGTATTAATATAATTCCTGGAACTACTACACTTATCAGTGACAATAAGAGACTCCCTCCTAACTCTACCCCCAACTCCTGCTGAGGCAGTATCAAAAGTGCCTATGCTGTAATGAGCAAACTGGAGAGTGAATTTCAGGGCTATCACTCTTAGCCTTCCCAAAGCTATCATGAAATGAGAATACATAATTCTACAAAATTAAAGAGAGAAGCAGGTAGTTAATCCTTCAAAGCCATTTCCATTTATTAATATTTATAGAAAAATGTAAAAATAAAGGATTATGACAATTAAAGACTGTATGTTTAAAGACATCCTAGTAAAGAATAAAGACAATTACAATAATTTAAATGAATTTTTCTTCAATAAAAAGAAGGGGTCTAAAATTTGCATGGTCTTATCTTTCATGCTGCTTTCTGAAATATTTCACAATTGAGATTCTGTAGTTGTTACTTTTTGTGTGTATAGCAGCTCTTAATACCTGTCACATATAGTAGGCATTAATAAATGTATGCTGAATGACAAAGGAATAAAATTCCTAGACATAAATTATTATAGTAAAAGAGAAAGCAAAATATAGCTACTACAACTTCACATTTTAATTGAAAATAAAAACGGATCATTTCTATTACTTATTATCAGGGGCTTATGGAATTTGAATAAGGTATAAACAATACTGATTTTGAATTTTTGAAAAAGCTACATATTAATTTAATTATCAATTTCTTCTAGAAATCCATCTAAAAAATGAAGTGATAGATTTTTTTTGCAACAAATTATCATTTTATATCTATTCATATGCTGCCCCAGTGTTATGTTTATTTTTGCCCACATTACATTGCTGTAATTAGTCACCCTGAATTTTTTTTTCCATTCTTATGATACTTTACTAAGGAGAACATTCTGTTTTTCTTACACATTAATATAAGGGTACAAATGATTAGGTTACACCGCATCAATGAAACTCAACCCAAAATAATAACACCTACTAAGTCCTTTGCATTGAACTGAAATGCCCTGAGAGGCCAACACCAGCAAACCCTCCACACAGAGAGACAAAAATGCAGCCCCTTCTAGTGATCCACACAGACTTTTGTTTAAGTCAGGCATGAGAAAATACAGCACGGTAGAAAGTTTTAAGAGATGAGTCAAGGTTAAAACAATTTTCTTTAACTCTATAATTCATCTGAACACATTATGTTTACTGCACTTTTATCTTTTTTTTTCTGTTTGTTAGTATATGACTTACAGGTTGGCTCATATACTGTAACTAATGAGTATTGTTTTTAATACTCAGGGTTAGCAGTGATGCTTAGCGTTTTCCCAGATCACTGTATCCTTAGTGCCTACCATTTCCCCCCCACACTCTAGCCTACAACAATGTTTGTGTTTGTTCAGTAAGGTCCCCATTGTAGTTATGGCCTTCACCCAGGAGGTGTACCATATATTATTAAGTTTTTTTCTTGTGTGGGCACGTATCAGTTCATCTACTGGCTTCATATTATTATTGAATACATTGGATACTTGCTTTTCCCTTCTTGTTATTTTTTATTAGAGAATGTTCTCCAATGCTATCTATATTAATGGAAAAGATGTAAAGTCTCCATCTTCATTTCTAACTGAATAGTATTCCATGTTATACATTTATCACAGTTTTTTTCTTTTCTTTTTCTTTTTTTTTTTTTTTTGACACAGAGTTTCATTTTGTCACCCTTGGTAGAGTGCCATGGTGCCATAGCTCACAGAAACCTCAATCTTTCTGGCTTAAGTGAATCTCTTGCCTCAGCCTCCCAAGTAGTTGGGACTATAGGCACCCACCACAATGCCCGGCTACATATCACAGTTTTTTAATCCATTCATGAGTTGATGGACCCTCGGGTTGATTTCACATCTTGGCAATTGTGAATCAATCTACAATATACAATTTATTGCAAATGTCCTTATGATAAAATATTCTGAATTTTTATTTCCAAAAGAGAGCTTATTAAAAATGTTATTATATTGTAATAGATAGTAGATATAATGCAATACATGTTAATATCAATATTTTGGTTTTGCACATTAATATATAGTGGAGATATAGTTTGCATTTTACAAAAGATAGATATTTGCAAATTTCAATTAGCAAAAGCATAATTAGTAACCTTGGAGTCAGATGTCCATAGAGTTACATCAGATCACAGTGGTAATATCCTACCTGGCATTTGTGCAGGGATTCTTGGCATCGATGTAAAAATCTGCCATGGCAATCTAGACTTTCTTCCTTTGTGTTCTTTGAGAATTGGCTCTGTTCTCATTTTCTACCATCAACCAAGTGAGAAATTCAGAAAAATTTCCAGATGGCTCATCCTGTGAAAAACTCTGTGTAATCAGAAAGAATTTTGAAATAAAATAAGCCTTGGCAAAAACTGATTAGCAGAACTCATCTTTATTGTTGTTGTTTGACAATCAATTATTCAGTTCTCAAGAAGAAAATGAAAGAGTTAGAAACCAATGTTTCCAAAGCATTATGTACCATAAATTCATTTTATTTCACAGGAAACTTTACTAATTATCTTATATGAAACATATATAAAATAGCACATACATGACAGAGTGCTCAATTCACACCAAAATAGGAGAAGCATTCAAATCATTTCTATGCTTAATATTTGATTTATTTAATTAATGAAGAGAATCAATTATCTAATAGTCTTACAACTGAATATTCACTGCAATTTGGAAATATGAGGTCCTTAAAATAGCAGCTAAATTGTTAATATATAAAGACCAATTAATACTACCATTTTATTGAAAATTATAAAGTGAAAAACATTATTTAAATCATTGCCTTATCCTTCAAAGCTTACAGGAAAAATTCCTAGTTTAAAATTTATGTTCACAATTTAAAAAAAAATCATCAATTTTTGTACAATACAAACGTGAATAATATGAGGGAGAAATAAGGGAAAGGAGTTCAGTAAATAAGCAAGCAGCTTTCTTAGAAAGAGAGTGGTAGCCGGAGTGTATACAGCTAGGAGAATATTCTTTCGATGAATTTTGAGTTTGTTTTTTCAACCCTCCAATAATCATAAAGTACAACATAGTCTTCTGGCAAAAGACTCCTGTGGGTGCATTGCAAGGCAAATCAGCATGAAGCAGCTGAAATTCCAGGACAAGAGAATCATGTACAGAGTCTGAAATTTTGGAGCCCCCTCTGCTAGAAATAAAGCATGCACAATTGGGTGAACAGAAGGAAAGCTGAGAGGAGATCTTGATGTCCTAGAAACACCCTCTCCCCTTGTCATGCAACTCTGCAATCATCACTTATTCTTTCTGTGTCAAGTTGCACATGCTGGTTTCCTACCTTAAGTGATATCCCTCTTTCAGGCTAACTCAACTTCTATGTTAACTTAATATCATAATTTTCATTCAGCTACTTTTTCCCAGTCGTTTGTTAGTTTTCTGAGCTCTTCCTTTAATGTCTCTAGCTGTGGATGTCCTAAGAGGCATATTTTGTGCTTTCCTCCTTAAAAAAAATTACATTAAAGACTCCTTTAGAACCTTTGAAGTCATTGCCATTTCTTCTTGTTTTCAATTCCCTTTTATACTCGGATTAATTCTGAAGACAAATTTTCAATCCTGATTCCTCTTGATAACAAGATATACACTCATTTATCTATCTACCTATGCCATATCTTCACTTCAATGTGTTACAGAGGTTTTAGATTTAGAAAATACCCCAAATTGATCTTTTGTTCTCTTGAACACTTGCTTCTAAACTTATACGTCTGCCACTTGTTGTTTATACTAGCACTCTTAGATTGTATATGAAGCCCACACACTGTACTCCATGATTGAACTAATGTACACAGTTATGATTCAATAAAAAAAAAGTCATTGTTGACTATTTTTTATCCCTCTGCCTAACTTGATTTGTAATTAAGTTCTTGGTACCTTTGATTCTATTTTTTATTTTAATTTCAGACTTACTTAAAGGCAAATATTATAAGTTACATTGGTTGCATTTGTTAGGTAAACTCAAAGTCATAGTTGAGCACTTGACCCCCAAGATATATCATATACCCCTATATTGTGCCTGTGATTCAAAATCTTATATATTTACCACTCTATATTCACATTGTAATGCAAGTTAATTTCTACTCTCATCTGATTTACTGCAACTATCTTCTGATTTGCTAACTCGAATATTTCCCAAATTTGGCTATTATCTTCTACTCTGTTAGGTCTCAGATACAGAAGGTAGACTTATTTACTATTCTATGCCTTCTCAAATTATATTAGGCTCTCATAATTTATGCTTCCAAAGAAACCTATCTTTTTTAGCATACTTGTCTCTTACAATTAATAATCCTAACTCTCTTCAATTCTATGAAGGCTAACAGAGAATAGGGAGCTGTGTAACAAAGTTGGAAGCTTGCAAAGGTTGGTTCATGATCTTTAAGGACAGAAGCCATCTCCATAACATAAAAGACCAAGGTGAAGCAGCAAGTGCTAATGGAGAAGCTGCAAGTCATTCAGATACAGCTAAGATAATTAATGAAGTTGACTACACTAAGTGACAGATTTTCAGTGTAGATTGCACAGTCTTATTTTGGAAGAACAAACCATCAAGGAAGTCAATGCCTTGCTTCAAAGCTTCAAAAGACAGGTTGACTCTCTTTTTGGTCTCTATTGCAGTTGGTGACTTTAAATTAAAGCCAAGGCTTGTTTACCATTTTAAAAACCCTAAGCCCCTTACAAGTTTTGCTAAATCCATTCTCCACTATCCTTGTATCCTACAAATGGAATAAGAAAGTGTTGATGACAGCACATCTATTTACAGTAAGATACACTGACTATTTTAAGCCCACTGCTGAGACCTACTTCTCAGAAAAAGGATTTCTTTCAAGATATTACATCTCATGTACTTGGTCAACCAAGAACTCTGATGAAGATCTGCAGGAGAAGAATGTTGTTTTCATGTCTGCTAACACAACATCCATCTGTAATCCATAGATTGAGGAGTAGTTTTGACTTTGAAATCTTATCACTGAAGAAATATATTCTGTAAGGCTACATAGATGTACAGATAGTGACTCTTCTGATGGATCTATGCAAAGTAAGTAAAAAACCTTCCAAAAGGGAGTCATCATTCCAGAGGCCATTACAAACATTAGTGACTCTTGGGAGGAGATCAAGATATCAATATTAAAAATAGTTTGAAAGAAGTTGATTTCAACCTTTGTAGATAACTTTGAGGGTTTTAAGACATCAGTAGAAGAAGAACTTTCAGATGTGGTAGAAATAGCAATAGAAGCAGAATTAAAAGTGAAGCTGCAAGATGAGACAAAATTGATGTAATCTTATGATAAAATTCCATTGAATGAGGAGGTACTTCTTATAGATAAGTGAAGAGAGTAGTTTCTTGAAATATAATTTACTCTTGGTGAAGATGCTATGAACATTATTGAAATAACACCAAAGATTTAAAATACTACATACACTTGAGTGATAAAGTCATGGCAGGTTTTGAGAAAATTGACTTCAATTTTGAAACAATTTCTATTACAGGTAAAACATGATTGAACAGCATGGAATGCTACAGAGAAATCTTCTATGAAACGGAGCATTCAAAAAGGTGGCAAACTTCATTGTCATCTCATTTTAAGAAATTATCGTAGTCTTCAGTCTCCACCCTCATTAGTCAGCATCCATCAATATTGAGGAAAGACCATTCACTAGCAAAAGTATTATGACTCACTGAAGGATTAGATCATTGTTAGCATATTTCAACACATAAAGAACACTGTTTTGTAGACACAATGATATATAGTACACTTAATAGAACATAGGATAATATAAACATAACTTTTATATGCACTCAGAAAGCAAACTCTACTGTGGTGGTCTGAAACTGAACTCACAATATCTCTGAGGTATGCTTATTTCAAAGGATTATATATGTTATGTGAATTGAATGTCAACAGTGTGGCAGAGAATAAGTCCTGCATTTCAAATTGTTTAACAGAAAGGAAGATCACCGTTCTCTCTGGCGTGTGACAAAAAAAGCTCTTTATTTTACCTCAACTTATATAGGCAGTACTGCATGTACACATTGTAAATCAATAATCTAATAGCTCAAACCTAAAGACCTACGCCCTAACCACCTGCCATTAGGGTGTCTACCGATAATAACACTCCTAGCCTTATCTAAGTTTGTTCTCATTCTAAATAATTGGAAGTAATATACCATAAAAACTGAAGCTCCAGGAGATCAAATGAACACAATGCAGATCTCCGGGGGACCAAATGGCTACAATGCTTGACCTTTAACAGACCATCTGGAGGCAGTCATCCATCTTTAAGGAGTAGTTTGGAAATTTCTGAGATATACAGAGCTTGCCTGCAAGCCCTGCCTCCATATCAGGCCAAAAGGTCAGCCAGCCTTGTCTCCAGTATGATCAGGCCTATAATAACAATGGAGTGCTAGCCAGGTTTTTCCATTCCATCTCCCAAAGATTTTTAACTTATTCTCACAGAAATAATCTGTATAAAAGTCTTACATATAGGCTTTTTGCCTATAAATATAAATAAATATTACAAGTAAACAATGCTGCTTTGAATATTTTAAATGAGATAAGAGAGAAATAGACTAAAATTTAAAAGAGGCACACAATTACATATCCTGAATTTAAACAAATTTAAAAAATCAGTGCAGGTCTTCAAATATTTATCTGTATATTTCTCATTTTGTAGAATGATAAATGGACAGTTGTGAAACTTTTGAAAATGTTTGGAATTATAATGCAGTGTATTAAATACAGAAATAAGGTGATACTCCTGTAGCCACCAAATATTTTATAAGATAGTATTAATGATTTTTAAGTTTAAAAACAAGGAAATAGAGATTGGAAATAGGGATTGTACAAATAGGGATTGGCCTATATTTTGAAATAACTTAACTTACATATGAATACATCTGTTAGTCTGAACCACCAACTCTAAGGTAGCCATGATTCTGTATGTGAACAGATGAAGAAAAAACAAAAGTTTGCCATTATTTTCATATTGTTTTGCTGTCATCAAACCTTTTAGCATTACTCAAACTGAGGGAGAACTCACAACTGTTTGTTTAAATCTGAATGTCCTAATTATGTGTGTTTGAGGAATTTTTTATCTGTTTATTATCCCCACTCAATTTTAATCCATTATTTTTAGTTCTTATGTGGGCTATTTTATCTTAATATTTTTTAATAATGAGAAAAAAATGCTTTTTATATTCTTTATGCTATTTCTTCTACTCACATATGTTGCATTGATAATATACTATAAATACTAACCAGTCTTTAAACCTAAAGATTTTTGTTTTTTTGATAAGAAATGTTTTCAGTGTAGTCAAATATATTAACACAGTATTTTATGTCATTGTATAGTACACAAAAACACGCAGGAATTATAAACACTACTCAGCAAGACTCTGCCCTACATTGACAGGAACACAGCTGTGAGATGCTGATATACCAAGGTTATGAAACCTTACCAAATTGTTTGTACAGTGCTGCCAATGTATGTGCATGTTGGCAACTTTGCACACTTAATTGTCAGACCTCTTACAATGACAACTCTGATGGACAGTCCATAATTGTAGTTAAAAAATTGTTTTGAAGTGTGGACTAGATGGTAGTTTCAGTGAATAATTTCCCAAGGGGGAGCACTACAAAAATGACTTTAGTAATAATCAGCAATGAGGTAAGTAGCACTTTTTCTAGGGTGGGTTCGTGAACTTAATTGTTAGATCTTATCATAAATCCTCATGCTATTTTCTAATAAGAAATTATTTCATGGTTGTAAATTTGTTTAAAAGGTCAATACTATTTCATGTAACTACTGAAATGTATAACAGACTACAAGATCTTTCTTTAGAAATTAAAAAAAATATTATTAATTAATGAGAAATTTCATGCAAATTTGTTCTTTTTCTTTTAAGGTAAAATTTAAAGTGATATTTTCTTTTAAGTGTAGAATTAATAATTACTATGGGGAATGGCAATGTGTTTTTATTATTGTTTTCTATTTCATTCATTCTTAGCACTTGGCAAGTCTATAATAGCCTGAAAATTCATCAGTTCTGATCTTAGAAGTACCCTTGTTTCTACACCCCTCCATCCCCTCCCTCACTCTCCTTCTTCCTACTTCCCTTTCTTCCATCTTTCTTTACTTCTCTCCTTTCTTTGTTTGTTCACACCAATCTCTTCTCACAACATTGAGTTCCCGTAAAAGAAATTTGATTCTTCAGATATCTATTTTCTGTGTCTTAACTTTTTTTTTAAAGAGACATGTATTTCATTACATGTATCTTCTTCACTACATTATTCCCCCCACCCCCCAGTGGTAAGACAGAATTTATTTATAGAAAAGAATACAGAAAACACTAAAGTTCCTGGTAGAGGGAGAGAATTCAAGTGGGTAGAGAGAAGCTCTCTCTGTTTCTCTCCCGGTCTTTCCCCATCTCCTCCTTTAGGCCTTTAGTCTCAGGGTATATATAGGAGTATGGTTTCCTTGGCCAGGAAACGAATGAATACAGTCCCTTCCGCCAGGGGCAAGGTGAATGAATATATCAATGAATGGACACAGTCCATTCATGGAATTGAGGCCTAGGAAATTCACAAGAAATTGACCTAGGCATAGGATATGGGTGTTCCACATTTAGTCCTAAGTATAAAGTGAAGGAGACACCAAGGAACAGGTGTCTCCTTGGCAGTTGTCCAGCCTTTTTGGCTATAGGAGCCTCTGGTGGGGGTTGGAGGTCCCCCTCCTTGCCTGTGGCTTAACTTTTAACTCGAACGTTCTATCTCTTCTTTCTTTAGTATGAATCCCTCATTTCCACCTTCTGGTTTACATTTATTTACTTTTCACGTATATCTCCCTTATTCACTGAGTTTTATTGAATTGTTTTCTTTATTGCAGATTGATTTTGACTTTTCAAAGTGTCTAACTGGTTCTATTTCATACCATACAAGTCTGTTAAGTTAAATTAATCATTACAAAAAGAAAAAAAATATTTGAAATGTAAATAGTAAATATAGCACCAAAAAATGCTTATCCTGTACAACATTACATAAAATTCCCTCAGCATGATAATGTACTTAAATGTAAAGGGTTTTTTTAGTTTGTTTTTTTTCTCAGATTTTTATTTTTGTTTGAAGATCTTTGTCTGACTATCTATGAATATGAAAAGTCTTGTTTGGGTATCTGGTAATGCTTTAACCTGTTGGTATATTCTGCTACCATCTCAAGGTGCTGAGGGAAGGTAGCTAAATATCCTTGTTCATATGATGCATGAAGGCTGTCTGGAAAGCATCCAGGAATGTATGCCTCTATTTTTCTTATTAGATGGCTGGAAATTTTCTGGACAGCCCTCATATATTCTAAGCATGGAGTTTGCAATTACCTGAGTTACAGACCTGATTTAGTTCTGGACTGCCTCCATTTGTAGTCCCCAGGGATTCCCGAGAAGCAAAGAGAAGGAACAGAGCAGCCTAGTTACCCTGGAATGTAACTACTGGAGACATCCACTGTCCACTCTTCTGCTGGCTTTTTTCTCCCCTTTGGCTCTTCCAGGTACATGGCATGTCTCTCCATCTATTCGCACATTCCTTTATATGCATCAGTGCAGTTTTGTAGATCCTTTCCCATTACATTTCTGTGTCTACTACTACTGGTATAAAGGAAAAGTTGATTTTTTAAATTTCAGAATATAGCGGGGGTTCAGAAGTTTTGCTTACAGGATTTCTGTATAGTTTGAGTCAGAGTTATGAATGTGCCCATAATTCATATAGTATGCATTTTACCATCAGTTGTGAGTTTATCCATCTCATGCCCCCTCTCACTTGCTTGCTTTCCATTGCATTTTATTACCAAATGTGCACGTGGGTGGTAATTGACTATTTCCAATTTAATAGTGGATACACAGATGCTGGGATAGATGGAGAGAGAAAAGAACACTTACCTGTTGTTGGTGAAACTACAAACTAGTACAACCTCTATCAAAAGTTGTGTGGCGATACTTCAAAGAACTAAAAGTTGACCTACTATTTGACCCAATGATCTCACCCTTGGGTATTTGCCCTAAGGGAAAAAAAATTTCTTATAGCAAAAAGACACATGCACTTGAATGGTCATCACAACACATTTCACAATCTCACATCACAAAGACATGAAATCAACTCAAGTGTCCTTAAATACATGTGGTGGATTCATAAAATGTGGTTAATGTGTACTATGGAGTATTAGTCATTAAAAAATGTTGAACTTGCTCAGCACCTGTGACTCAAGCAGCTAAGACACCAGCCACAACCACCTGAGTTGGCAGGTTTGAATCCAGCCCAGGCCCGCCAAACAACAATGACAGCTGCAACCAAAAAATAGCCTGGCATTGTGGCAGGTGCCTGTAGTCCCAGTTACATGGGAGGCAGAGGCAGGAGACTCACTTGAGCCCAGGAGTTGTAGGTTGCTGTGAGCTGTGATGCCACAGCACTCTAGCCAGGGTGACAGCTTGAGGTTCTGTCTCAAAAAGAAAAAAAAAAAATGGTGAACTAATACCTTTTGTAACAACTTCAAACTCCTAGGTTCAAGTGATCCTCTTGCCTCAGCCTCCCAAGTAGCTGGAACTACAGGTGTCCACAACAATGCCTAGTTAGTTTTTCCATGTTTAGTGTAGACAGTGTCTTGATTTTTTTCAGGCTGGTCTAGAATTCCTGAGTTCAAGCAATCCACTTGTCTCTGCCTCTCAGAGTGCCAAGATTACAGGTGTGAGCCTTATCTTGGATAAGCAAGATTTTCTTAAGTGAAATATAATAAAGTATTGATGATAAAGGAAATGAGTGAAAAATCGGACTACATTAAAATTAATAACTTCTCTTTATGAAAAGATCTGATTAAGATAATAAAAGATAAATGACAATATAGGACATACTTGAAATACTTTTATCTGACAAATAATTCATATCAGAATACAGAATTCTACAGGAAATTAATTTTAAATAGCATTCTTCCTTCCTATTAAATTAGTATAATATAAAATTATTAGAGCATGACAAATACTGAATATCTGAACAATGTAGTAAATTTATTGAAGTGAACTTCCCAATCAAATGAGTAGTCAAGCTGAAAATTTACTCTAACAAAGTAGTCCAAACATGGAAAAATGCCCAGAGTAATAGTACTTATGATTGCAAAAATTTTAAAAAGGTGAATTGTAATCAAATTATGAAATAGCTAAATAAATAGCGGCCTTTAGTGTGACAGTGTGCAGCCTTTGTAAATGATGCTTGGGAAGAATGCAATGAACTAAGTAAGACTTTTAATTACATGTTTTTAAAATGAACAAATTGAATCATAATAAAGTATATGGAATGGTTTTATCTTTTTGAAATGTCTTAAGAAGACATGGGAGAAAAAATATACCAAAATGAAAGTTTTTTGTTAGCTAAATTAGGGGTGATGATTTTATTTTCTCAAAATTTTCTCAACTGTTTACTGATTATTATTTTACAGTTAAATTCTAATATATAGTAACAATTATGATGCACTCAAGATAAAATTCTAACTCTATGTTCCTACTCTTTATGTGGTCTTTTTTTTAGACATTATTTCTTGTTAATATTGTCACACATTGGGACAAAAATGTGTATTTTGAGTGCAAATAATATAATTAGTTTTTTTCATTGAAAGTGTCTATCTGGATATTATTTAGGTATCATGATTGTTTTCCACCTGTTTTCTTTGTACCTTGATTTGCCATAAGATTAAAAGAGGCCCAATACCATAAGGCTCACGTAGATTGTGTATATTTTCAGGATGAAATACTATGCTCAAGTAAAACTGGGTAGTTTTGGTAAACTTTTTGTTGCATATGGATAGATATAAATAAATTACTTCACACTCCAAGTACTCTTTTAAAAATTGATTTTATAAATCCTGACTAAATTTTTTTAGAAGAATTTGGTCGATTTTCTTAGAATGCTTGCAAAACTTTCCTAACTAAAATGGGTGATTCAAAATTCAAATTTAAGATGCTGATGATAATTCAGATTGGAAATAAAATCACTCATCATTTCCTTTTTCACATAGAGTGATTTTAAGGTATCAACCAATATCTGGACTGGGTTCAAGTGAAGTGTCAATGTGATAGCTATGAGTGCGAGGGAGTTTGGTGTATGTAGAAATCACAGGGGAATATTTTAAGAATTGGACCTCTCAGCATGCTAAAGGGTTTAAAAAGAGATTAGAGTGGAAAAGAGGGTGGTGATTTTGAAGAGGATTTTTTTTTTTTTTTGAAAGTATTTGCTAGACTAAATCAGCCCACCAGAAAGGATGGTGGGAATGTCAGCTCCTTCATCTCAAGCCAGAAAGTGCTTGGTTGGAAGACCTTCCAGCGTGCATTTCTTAAATGGCGGAAGTAGCTGTCATTGACCACTGTAATAAAGCTAAAGTGGCCCATAGCAGAAAGTTAGGGGTGACAACATTTGGAATTATCTCTAGACTCATAGTTAGTGAGGCAAGAAAAATATGCTTTTTTTTTTTCTTCATAGTTAAGGGATACATGGGAGAAGAAAACAGCACAGGGTCATACTGGGCCTTGCCTTTTAAGGTTTCCTATTCCACTTTTCTTTTTTTAAGTTTGTTGAGTTTATTAAATGAGGTATTATATATGAAGTTCTTGGCAAGGTGCCTGGCAGAAAAACAAAGTTCAAAGAAATCATCTGTATTAAAATTACCAAATATAGACACTGCCATGGTAATTGTAGGACTATATCCCTGGGATGCTAGTTAGTAAAGGGTGAGCCATTTATTAAACCCAGGCTTCCCTTTATACATCCTAATTTTTTTTTCATTTTTTATTTTTATTTATTTTTATTAAGTCATAAATACATAAATCATGTATATATTAATGCATTTTGGGGTACCATGTGCTGATTTTATATACAATTTGGAATGCTCATAACAAACTTGTTACCATAAACTTCGCCTCACTTACTTAATAAGTGTGTTGAGACATTCATATTTTACACTTAATAGATTTGATATGAACACATGCAATATGTACCATAGGTGTGGTCCCACCATTTACCCTCCCTCCATCCATCCTCTCCCTCCCCTCATATTCCTCTCCTTTACTCTCCTTCATCTTGGGCTATAGTTGTTTTATCTTTCATATGAAAGTATGAGTGATTTTAAATTGGTTTCATAATAGTACTGAGTACACTGGATGCTTTCTCTCCCACTCCCAAACTTGACCATACTCAAAAGGGCTTGGAAACTATGTAGCAAGCTGGGATTGGGTGGGAGAAATTTGTGGTAAACAAACAGGGCGAAGAAGTCACGAGCTCTTCCTCTGAAATCAGACAGCCCCTAACTACAGGCTTATAGCAAGGCTCAGAGGATGAAAGTTTTAATTTTGAATGCAGGTAAGAACTGATTTTTATTTTTCTCCTTTAATCAAGACTGTATTTGAAATTTAAATTGACTACAGGACTTTCTAATAGTTAAGAGGAATGTGCACTTTGGGGTTTTGAGTCATATTCTTGCCTCTGTGACATCTGTGAGACAGAATCAGAATTCTTTGTTTCTTACACAATTGTGTAAAGCAGTAATTTTTTAGAAAGTGTACACACTCAGATCTGGTGTTCGAGGAAACTAGAAAAGCTCTTCAGCTTTAAAAACCAATCCAGGCTTGTCATTGTCACGATAGAAGACGCTGACTGAATACTTCTTTTACCTGGCCTTCCAGGGCACTCACTTGAGGTTTTGTCAATAATTTCTTAGCCTCATCAGTCACTACCTTGCCAAACTCTGTTGACATTTGACTTAAATATACAGTTATTGTCCCTGATGGAAAGAACTTACAAAAAAACAAACAAACATTGTTTTAGAGAAAAAGAAGTCTTTTTTTGCCTCCACTTGCCATGAAACCATAAAATATGCTGCTAACATCTTTGGCATGCCCATGAACCCAAATGTGAATGATACATTTGGTGCCATTTACTGACTTGGGAATATGTATTTTTCCCATAACTTGCACATTCTTGCAAACTGTCAGAATATAGGACTTTCAATTAAAATGTTAGAGATGTCATGCTTTCCTTTCTACTTTTGTAAACATCTTGAAAATGTATGTTTTTATTCAAAAACTAATGTTAAAGTATTTTTTTCTATTCACAATTGATGAAAATTTAAAACTTCGTATTGTTATAGAAAGATTCTCAGTGAGGCTTTGCAAAAGGATAAAATTATAACTCAGACTCTGGGGGGAAAGGATACAAATTGTGAAATAGTATGGCAAATTCCACTGGCTAGGACATGTGCTTTCAAAGTTGGAAATAAAATGCTTTTATGGAAAAGTATGTAAGGCTCGGCACCTGTGGCTCAAGCGGCTAAGGCGCCAGCCTCATACACCTGAGCTGGTGGGTTCCAATCCAGCCGGGTCTGCCAAGCAACAATGACGGCTGCAACTAAAAAATAGCTGGGTGTTGTGGCAGGTGCCTGCAGTCCCAGCTACTTGGGAGGCTGAGGCAGGAGAATCGCTTGAGCCCAGGAGTTGGAGGTTGCTGTGAGCTGTGATGCCACAGCACTCTACCCAGGTTGACAGCTTGAGGCTCTGTCTCAAAAAAAAAAAAAAGAAAAAGAAAAAAAGAAAAGTATTTAAAATAAATTCCATTATGTCAGAAAAAGCAATGCATACAAGGTATTTTTTCTACAAGTATCAGAAAAAAATTGTAAAATTTCATAATAGTGCATCTACTAGATGAGTTGAGTTTCACACTCTTATAAGTTTGCTATTCTGTAGGAAAAATGAAATCCTTGTAGTGATTTGAGACATTATTAAAAATCTCTTATGTTCTGACAGTAAATGCTCACTTGAGTTGTGTTAGTGGCCCTGTGTGGTAGTTTCCTGGGGATACTGTAATAAAATGTCATAAATTTGCAGGCTCAAACAACAGAAATTTATTGTCTCACAGCTCTGAAGCCTGCAAATCTGAGATCAGGGTGTCAGTAGGGACGTATTTCCTCGGCATGGGCTGGGGAATGTTCTGTACCAGACCACTCTTGGGGCTTCTGGTCATTCCACAGCTCCCGGCATCATAACTCCAATTGCATGGTATTTTGTCCAAGTACCTTTCTGTGCCTAAATTTTCCATTTTATAAAGTCACCAATCATATTGGACTAAGGGGCTTCCTATTTGAGTATGACTCCATTTTGACTTAAATATTTATATCAGCAACAACTGTTTTCATGCAGATTTTCTTTCTGAAGTATCGGCAGTTAGGACTTCAACATGAATTTGTTGGGGGGGGGGTCGGACTCAATTTATACCATTACCCTTTGATATGAGCAAGGAGGTGGAATATCTCAAGTTATAACTGACAAAAAACTACGACTTACTTGTCCAAAGTCTAAAATAAGGTAAACAACAGTTTTATATGGGGGAAACACTATCAACTTTAACTATATACAGAGCACAACCTACTCCTGGCTGGCTATTAGTGCTTCTTGGAAAAGATTGTTCTCTATAGCAGAAAACTACAAGAGAGTCATATCCAGATTTACACAGATCTGTAAAGATTACTTGTTTAGAAAAATCCACTTGAGAATAAGCAATGAAAATGAAAATTAAAAATTTCCACACTTGAGCTAGTCTTGTAACCCCAGAAAAAAATCAGAAGTTGAAAACAGCCAAGTTTCTCAAAGTGTAGCCTACGTGAAGAATGACAGATACATGTTTTGATTTTGCTACGAGGGCAAAGACTCAGTTCAAAGGAGTTTCAGCACCACACAAACAGCTGATACTCTGCATTCCTGGTGGCCATCCTAGTTCTTAGGGGTTTTTCCCTAAGCTCAGTGGCTTACAACAAACATTTCTTTCCTGTTCATGCTATATACATGCCAGGGGTATATTCACTGCCACGCCACTGCCCTTCCATTTCAACTTCAAGCTGCAGGAAGAATCTTTCACCTGATGTGGGCAGAGGGAAAAGAGCAAGGTATTGTGGAAACAACTGATGTCCCTTACACTTTCTGCTCTGGATGGGCATACTGTATCTTACTGTGTCTTACAGGCACGTTGCAATTGCTCCAGCAAGTGATATGAACGAGCAACATGGAAACAGGCAATGGTGTACAAGCTTTTTATTAAAAAAAGAACAATAATGTAAAATACGCATGAAGCCTTTATAATAACCTATAATGGTCTCTGAATTAACTTACAATCAATGGCCTTTTAACTTGATATTGAAAAAAATCCTCTTGTTTGATTTTGAGACAAATCCAAAATTTTAATGAGAATAAAATCTAAGAATCACAAAATAAATCAAGAAAAATTAGAGCTATGTTTGACTCCAACAACTCAGAAGGGATTGACTGTAACAGAAGATACATTGCTTAGTAAAGCAATTCATAGTGCAGAAGCAGCAGCTGAATAACATCTTTGTTAACTTAATGCTCACCTGGGTGCACTTAGCTTTGAAATCTCTCACTAATGTTTTCTCATGTCCCTCAGTTGTTTAAAAATTCAATTATGACTGAAGTACAGCAACATACACAATATTTTATGACAGACAAGAATATTATTGACAAAGAAATATTTGGATTTGATATACTGCATCATAAGTTTGAATAAGTATATTTTCAATCCATTATGCACACACATTAAAATGTATACTATTAAGTAATAAATCACCATGGTGAATCTGTGCTACCTAGGGTTTATAGCAGTAGTTTATTAGGAAGGAGGAATCAACATTTGTTTATTGTCCCCAGTCTGCTAGATGCTGCACTGTTTTTTTCGCTTCTTAGGAGGCCTCATTTAATGCTCATGTCAGCACTTTAAAGGAGCTGTGCGCTCCATTTGACTAGTGAGGAAACTGAGGGTCACAAGGATTAAGTGGCAAACAGCACATCTATTTTATTATCATTTACTTTATGCTAATTACACTAAATTGTGGAATAATAAGATGCAGAATGAAAATTAACTCTTACAATCTGGGAGAAAAATACTTTATGAGCTCACAATGGTGGAGTCAACAGTTAGCATAACAAGCTTCCTCACTGGTACAAGGATAAGGGCCATTCCACAATGTTATCAGAATGTGGCAAATCAAGTTGTTAAGCATACACGATGACAAATGAAAAGGTAAACCTCAATTTATTAATCCATTCGTGGATGGAGCTGGAACATATTCTTTTTTTTTTTTATAATTTTATTGAATCATAATTCTGTACATTGGTGCAATCATAGGGCACGATTCATATACATTCAGAAATGTTTTGATCGTACTGTTACAGATAGCCTTCATGGCATTTTCTTGATCACTATA
>CAUYON010186288.1:0-12962 GCA_963573935.1 Arctocebus calabarensis
ACTATACAGGGGGTGTCTGGAAAGCCGGTTACCAAATTTTTCTCCCAGCCTTTAAGCTGCAATTGGAATGACTTGCTGTTCTCTCATGCCTCCCTAATCATGCCTGAAAGTCCTGCTCCCCTTTTGGGGAGGGACATACTAACTAAAACAGCAACGTTCCCCTTCTAGAGATCTAGTCATGATCAAAACTCTTCCCTCTAATTCACTTTCCCTGACCCCAACTTGGGAAGTCCCCTTTCCTGTTATCTTGTCTTCTACAGCTGTTAAAGTTATAGGAGTCGATTCCTGCATACATCATTCACGAGTAAAATCCTGGAACCCTCCATCTTCAACAGAGGCAGACAATGAAGACAGGCAACCACAGACCACCTACACTTGTGAGCCAAAAGAAAGTTTGAAGTTATTATTTAGGAAAGAGCAAAAAAATTCCTAATATGGTTTTCTTTTAGCATCACTGAATAAGTGCTTCTGACCTGATGCTGTTCTACCTTTGCCTATTACTGATTATACTAATCAGGTTTATGTTTTCCAGAAATGTCATCAAGCCACATGCAACAAAGATGGTTCCAGTCCATGAACCCCTGTATCATTCTCCCTTCGGAGAAACCCAAACTGCCCCCTTCTATCATCGTTCGATTCAGCAGGAAGCAGTTAGATCGAGTCTTCACCCCTTTTCCCTAACAGCAGTTAGAATTTCTACTCGGAAAGGGAGAATTGATGCAAGACATCTGGCGCCCTAGCTGCTCAGCGGAGCTGGTGGACCTGCTGCCTCCTCCTTAGCGATGTCGGTGCTGCCTCAGCCAGCTGAAGAGCCAGTGGGCTGGATGACAGGCAAGGAGGGGGACCTCCAACCCCTACTGGAGGCTCCAATAGCCAAAAAGGCTGGACACTGTCGAGGAGACACCTGTGCCTTGGTGTCTCCTTCACTTTACACTTAGGACTAAATGTGGAAGCCCCATTTCCTATGCCTAGGTCAATTTCTTGTGAATTTCCTAGCCCTCAATTCCATGAATGGACAGTATGCATTCATTGATACATTCATTCCCCTTGCCCCCAGTGGAAGGAACTGTATTCATTTGTTTCCTGGCCAAGGAACCCATACACCTATATATACCCTGAGACTAAAGGCCTAAAGGAGGAGGTGGGGAAAGACTGGGAGAGAAATGGAGAGAACTTCTCTCTCCCCACTTGAATTCTCTCCCTCTACCAGGAGCTTTAGTGTTTTCTGTATTCTTTTCTGTAAATAAATTCTGTCTACCACTGGGTGGGGGGGGAAATAATGTAATGAAGAGTAATAAAATACATGTATTTAGAAAAAATAAATAAATAAATAAACATTTAATACTTAAAAAAAAAAAAGAAAGAAATATTGGTTTGACCAATGACAAAGACTTTTTCAAGCTATGTGGAAGTTAAAATTGATCCCAGGGCAGCACTTCTCTTGACTTACACCTGGAGTTTCTCTGAACAAGTAATTTACAGCACTTTAAATGTCTTTATGAAAAATATCTTATGAATACTTTCAGCTTTTCCAAGAAATTTTTTTGCATAGCTTAGTAAGAGGACATTTCAGTATATTTAGATAGCTTGATAATTTTTAGGATACGTGTATCTGCTGAAACATTTTTAAATGACGAAATAGTTCATTAAAAACTAATCAAAATATCAAACCTTTCAAGTGAGCTTTACTCTCACTAAACTAAGTTGTTGCCATCCAGCTGTAGCAACTGGGAGTATATCCTTCATATAACGTATGATTTGCTCCATAGTACTACTAGCTCCTGTATGAATGAATTTTCCATCGATTTTCACACTTAAACATCTACAAATTTTATTATTGAAATTGATTCACAAGTACCATAGTCAGCTTCAGTTGTACTCACTCCTAGCATAGGAGATCATGAGGGCTAGACCAGAAATTTTCTATTATAGACACAGAGAAATTCATTCTGAAGGAAGAAAGAAAACTGAGGCAAAAAAAAAAAAAAGCAGAAGCAGAAACAAAGCAATCATATGTCCCAGGGAGAAAGAGAGTGACTTTGATTCTCGATATCCTCCACTTCCTGAACCAGTCACTTGTGAGGTTGGGATGATCTTTCCTCATTTTGACGAGATAGCACTGTCTTTTTTTTTTTAATTTTTCCACATTTTATTCAGAATATAACTTTTGGATTGAAAAAATTCAATGAACCCCAAACAAAATAAACAAAGTTCAACACCACACAAAACCAATCAGCATGTTATTTAAAAATAAATACATATGTGGTAAAAAAATAAATAAATAAATTGCAAAGACAAGATTAATAAATTCAGAATAGTTACCTCTAGAGAAAAAATGGACAACTCAAAGGATTTAAGTGTGGTAGCCAATTCTTTTACTCAAGCGATCTAAGAGGTAAATATGTATTTATTTTTATTATTCTTCAAATAGAATACATACAAAATATGTTTTCATATATGAACAATACCATAATAAATGAAGATAAATTAATGAAATCATGCATCCTTTTTCTGTGTTACTGTTGACCATATCTTTACCAACTATATCCAATTAATTATCAAGCCACCTTTGACTCACCTAAAGCACTAAAATTCCTTCCTCTCCCTTAAACCTCTGCTCTAATCCAATTTCCACACTGCAGCCAAGGAAAACACCTTAAAGTGGGATTAATCTCATCTCTCTTCAATAAGAAAATCTCATCACCCTCCTTGTAATCAGAAGCAACAGAAAGAGAAGTAAAGTGCCTAAGACCAGGAAATGGCAGAGATAGGATTCAAAATCTGCCAGTTTTACTCGGAGTCCACAGGTCTTATCTACTCACCATCCCATCTTGAATAATACTGGAAAAGACTCAATACTCCCCAGAATAGAGTAATCTGAGTAAGGACAGATTTATTCTCCTCCAAACACCACCTCACCTCCTTTATCTGCCTAACTCCTAGTCATCCTGACTGAATTCAAACCACACTTTCCAAGAACTGCCATCTCAACCCCATGCATAAACCACACTTTCCAAGAATTGCCTTCTTTACACCAAAGCACTATGACTGCAAGTCCCAGTGCCTATCCTCCCAGGACTTCATACATTTCTACTATCTTATGCCCTCCACTAGACTGTGACCTCTAGGGACAAGGGCCTGTTTTGCCTACTATTTACAGTATGTCTTGCACACCTTGCCCACTGTGAATCCTCTCCGTGTCCATTCCTCAGAGAAAATGATAAGTCGCCAACAAGACCTTCATCTTTCCTTCCAACAATGAGCAATCTGGTCTGCTGACCCCAGCCCAGGGCAATATGTGAGCCAGGTGGGTGGAGAGGGGGAGCAGAGACCAGCTCTGGCCCACCAAACCCTAGATGGCCTGCTCCACGGAGGGAATGAAAGACATGCTGGGTACTCAAGATATCAGTTGTGAATAGGTCACAAACAAATTTCTTCTACCCTGTTTTTTTTGTTTTTTTGTTTTTTTTTTCAGCTTAAATCTTTAATGCATAGACTGGCTGGTCACCAGTGAGGGTGCAACAGAGGGGCTATACCCAAGCTCTGGGGAGCAGGACCAGGCCTCACAGAAACTTCAGCTTCTGTTCTCCAGGGTGCACCAGGTTCACTCTCCCTGCCACAAGCCAGCCAGGGGGAAAAGAAACAGCCCCCATAGATCTCCTCCTGCCCCTCCAATGCCACCTCCTATCACCTCATTCCCGACAAGTCTAGGGTTCCAAGCATCTCCTGGAGAGGGTCTGAGGGGTCAGCATAGCCTAGACCCCTCCTCTGTTTTTTAAATTAGGTCCCCTTCCCTCACTCAGGGCCTGCGTTGAGGGCACATGGATGTCTACCTCTGGTGTGCTGACACTGACCCAGGTGGCCAAGCAGGACCGTGTCAGGGGCAGGGGTAGGGGGCAGAGGCAGGCATGGACAAGTCTGTGGGGCTTCCCCAAAGACCCAGAATAAGCTTAAATCTGCAGAAGTCTGGCTCCTCTCCTTAGCAGTACTGAGCATTCAGAATTCTCTGCGCCACAACACAAGTCGGGTGTCTGCGTGCACCTCGGAACCCCTAGTGTCCAACAGAAGTCTGTCTTCCCTGACACATCCTATAGCTATCTTTGTGCTCCTCACCATGGGTCCCCACAGCCTTGGAGGTCTCTGTATGGTGGCCTCAAAAAACACTTATTGAATGAATGGAAACGAAGTTGGCTCTCCTCTGAGAAGTTGCCAGATCCAGTGTCCTCTGCCTGAAATCCTCTTTCTTTTTAATTCAGCTGCTCTGTTTATTTCAACATTTGAAGGATTATTCTGCCAGAACAACTTTCTGATCCTCCTCTTGGCAACTTCTCTTATCCCTATGGCTACTGCACTTAGGTGAACCTCTCAGCCCCTTGACTGAGAAGGTCCCTTAACTGATTCATGTTTCTGTGGCCATCACCTGGCCATGCTTGGCACAAACTGGGTTCAGGAAACACCTACAGAAGGCACCATCTCTTCTGGGAAAGACCACCTCTAGAGCAGACATATCTGCACTTGATAACTTGGCCAAGCTCTCTTCTCCCTATTAGCTTTTTGGCCAGTAAAATGGTCTGCTGAGTCCAGAAACAAGATTCTGGGTTACTAAGGTAGTCAACCTCAACCCCAGGGGAGAGCATGGCTGGATAGGCCCCTTAAAATCTGGTGCTTGGTGGTTCAGGTACCTGGGGTAGGTGGTGGTAGTGGAGGGGTTGTCCTTGTCTGCCCCAGACAGTGTCCTCTTCAAGACCAAAAAAAGATGAGTTGTTCAGAGGCAGGCAGGATCTAGGGGAGGACCACCCATCTCTCCATTGTGGGCCTATGAAACTGAGGGTCCCAGCACCTGTGACAAATCTTTCAGCATTGCCCGAGATGGTCAGATCTCATGAACTGTCAGCCACACTGATCACATCTACATGGTTGATATCTGGTGTGTATCTGCACATGTTGTTCAAGCTCATCAGAACAGAAGAAAAACCAGCCACTGCCTTCCCACCTGCAGTTGTAGGGCCTCTCACCTGTGTATTTACATTGATGACTCACACGGTGGCAGCGCTTTATATAAAATTTCCCATGGTTCTCATACTGATAGCAGTAAGGCCTTGAAGCTGAGGATCCACCTCTGTGAGCCCTTTCCTGGGCCCCAGAATTTGGTTCTGCTTTCTGTGAAACAGGGAAGGGCTGCCCAGGCAGGAGGGGGTCTGCTGGAATTCAGCTGACTCATGAAAGAGTCCTAGAATTTAATGCCAGCAATGACTGGGACTCAGCTGAAGACATCCCACGGTCATGGGATCTCTGGAGGGCAACATCTGAGCCAGAAAAGGGAGCACATCCTTGGCCTCAGTGGAAAGTAGGGATGAGGCCAATAGCATCTAATAACATCCAAAGTGTTAAAGAGGCTTTGTCAGAAGATGCTGTTGACTATTCAGAATAAGGCATTGCTGGGACCCCCCCATATGGAACATCATAAGTATTTCACTGGAAGGTGGGACTGGTAGTCCACTGGAGGACATCTTTAGACGCCCAGCGAAGGTCATGGCCACCCCTGTAATATTGGCCACTCCTAAGGGCATCACTAGGTCCCCCTTGAAAAGCATCATGTCTTTCTGGGAGAGAGATAATCCCTGACAATAAATCATCAAGTTAGAAGTGGGCATCACTTGGGGCAGTAGCCCATGCCAGGCTCGCAGAGTATCATACTGAACTGTGTCCCCATTTCACTCACCTTCTGCCATGGTGCCTCAGCAGATACCCAGGGGTCCTCAATGTTTCTTTTCCATGAGAAAAGTATTGAACACCTGGTACACCATAGTTCCAAGAGGTGAGCATTCCACTGCTTCCAGAAGCCAGAGGCATGTCCAAGATAGACATTAACTTCCCGTTGTCCCAGGCAGACAAGTACACACCCAGCCACTAGCTCAGCTCCTCAGTTCTCTGATCCCCCCCACCTCTGCACCCCCTCACCCCCGGGGTAGCCTGGAGCCAGCTGCACATCAATGATGTGAGTCCAGGTCAACTTCAGAGCAGATAGGAAACTAGCCACTGCAGCACCCAGGCAGGGGTCCCTGCACAACCCAGATAGTACTGTCAAGTAAATCTATGCCTGATTCCCTAATTTAAAAAAAAAAAAATCAGTCTCCGGGTACAGGTGAAACTTACTAAATGCAGAATATAAATGTCTGAACACAATAAGTAAGAAAATTCCATGAAGGCTATGTTAACCAGTTCAATGAAAATATTTCAAATTGTATATAAAACCAGCACATTGTACCCCATGATTGCATTAATGTACACAGCTATGATTTAATTAAAAAAAAAAAAGTTCAGCTGTTAAAAAAATATATATATCAGGGCACCTGTAGTCCCAGCTACTCGGGAGGCTGAGGCAAGAAAAGCACCTAAGCCCAGGAGTTGGAGGTTGCTGTGAGCTGTGATGCCACAGCACTCTACCAAGGGTGATCAAGTGAGATTCTGTCTCTAAAATAGAAAGTAAACAAATAAATAGATAACAAAAATCTTTAACATGAACAGATTTCTGTAAATTACAAATAAAGAATGCCAATGTGGCAAACAATCCAAATGTTACAATTTTTATGTATGGGTCAAATATTCTAAAATATTTTTTAAAAATTAGTTTGGAAATGAAAAAGTAGAAATGGAACTTAATAAAAATATGAGAGGGACTGTAATGACCACTTACCAAAGTCCTCATTCTTGAGGTTTTATCTCCCTCCATCTTTATCCCCCAAAAGGTTAACAAAATAAGAAAATAGAACTTGAAGGACTTGAACTCCTATGGGAAAGATTGACCTTACCAACTTCGAAAATAGCACACTTCTTTCAATTCATCTTTCCAATGATGGTTCTTTTCAATATGATATTTAAGGAAAGAAAGTAACTCAGTGACTCAGTTGCAAGTGATCCAAGTTCCCAATTAGATGAATAGTGGGCACATGGCAAAGTGACCCAAACAAGTAGAAAACCATGGGAAAGAACGAGAAAGGATTGCTTGGAGGACTAGCAGTAATAGAACAAGAGAATAAGTAGGAGGATATGTGGTTATATGGAGAGGATGGAGAATTCTTGGAGAGTTTTGAAAACCCAGAGGACAAATTAAAGTGAACATTGTTTGGAAAAGAAGATCAGAAACACAGATGATAGGCAATATGGTCCTGGTTCTTTGAGAAACAAACCCTGGTTTAATATACAGAATCCCCTGAGACATGGAAAATAAAATGCCAGAAGGGGAAATCCAGTAGTCAACTTGGGAAGGGATTTTATCTGGCCAAAAACTGGCCAAGGTTGGGTTTGAACCCACCACCTTAGGCATATGGGGCCCTACTCCTTTAAGCCACAGGCACCGCCCAATGGGAAGGGATTTTAAGTAAAAATGTCTGCCACCTGTGATATGTACGAAGCAATTGAACACTAGTCCTTAAGCCATTTCTTCACAGACCAAATAAAGACATTCTACTTGGACAATTTCATGAAAGTCACCATATGCAGCTGCAGAATAGGGGAAAGTCTTCATCACAAGAGTTTACATTCATTTTTAGTGACTTGAGTATTTTTTCTGAAAACTCCAAAATTCTTATTTTCTTCTTATGTATCCACTTGTGAATGCCAAAAAAAGAAAAAAAATCACTTTGAACTCTTTCTAAATATGCATTCATAGTCTCTCCCATACAAACACCACAAATGATTCTTTTTAAACACTATAACATTATTAAAAGACCCCTTCCCCTCACCCATAATTTCTTACTACACCATGAAATCTATTTCAAGTCTCACTTTTTACACAATTGGTTGCCATGTAAAATACATCCAGAGGACTCAGTGCCTGTAGCTCATTGGTTAAGACATTGGCCACATGTACCAGGGCTAGTGGGTTTGAACCCGCCCAGGGCCTGCTAAACAACAATGACAAGAATAACAACAACAATAATAACTGGGCATCATGGGGGGCACCTGTAGTCCCAGCTACTTGGGAGGCTGAGGCAATAGAATTTCTTAAGGCCAAGACTTTGAGGTTGCTGTGAGCTATGATGCCATTGCACTCTACAGAGGGAGACATAATAAGACTCTGCCCCCCCAAAAATAAAATAAACACAATAAAATAAAATACATCCAGAGGAAGCTATAAAAAGAAATAAATTCTCTGTGCTCTCATAAAGAATTCATCACTCTTTGGTCTTATTGATAGTTGGGTGATATTATCATTATGTCTATTAATGCATCTGATACAGATCAGTCAAGAACAGAAAATCCACATATGTATTTTCTTAGTTCTTCTAACAAACCATGCAATTTCACACATATGCACCTTTGTTATTAACGGCCTTTGCCTAAAAGAATTCCTGTCGTCCTCACCCTAATTTTGCTTTTTCTGGCAATACTTAATCAGATGACCTTCTGTAGAAATCCTTGCCTACCCACTTCAATTGAAGTGACTGCTCAAAACCTCTACTGTACCGTTTCACACACATTTACCATAGGATGTGTTTGTTTAAAGGACAGATGCTACACTCCTTATCTTTGTTTATACTGAGCCTATTAATCTTACCATAGTGCTTATAGATGCTCTGTAAATAATAAGGAATAAATGAGTATATAAAACTTCACAGTTTATAAAATACTTCATCACAGTTTGACCTTTTTACACCACAGGTACATAGGGAAGAGATCATTTATCCTGCTCACACTTAAATAAAGGCCCAAAGAATCTCCTATTCAAGATTCCAGTGCTAACATAAAGCAGATTTTATAACAAACTGCTTTTTGTTGTTCTAAATCACCTCCCACTGGAGAGCTAAATACACTTCTGAAACTCTGTTTAAAACAATCTGCAAATGGCTTTGGCACAGATAGCTATATATTATCTACACATATTTGGATCTGGAAATATATTTTTTTAATTTCATATTAAAGTAAGTCTTGCCAGATCTAACCAGTCACATAAACCTGAATTAATCTCAACATAGTCCATTACATTATGTCATATGTGGAAGGGACATGGACTCCAGCTCAGAATACCTTATCTACTTTGTTTTGACTTTTAGATTGTTTAGGATTTTCAATAGATTAATGCTTCCTTGTTTCCACCCTAAGTTGGATTTCATGTACCCTGTGAGAGGAAGGTTATCCTGACACATGGAGGCCAAGTCTCCTGACAGACACAATGTAAACTGAGAAAGGGTATCATGTTCCTAAATCAGAGCTTCAACTTTAACCTTGTCATAACTAAGTGATCTCTGGAAAACAAATGTCTTCACAGAAGAAAGCCATTTTATAATAGAGGTATAAGTAAAACCATGTTTCAGTCAAACAAGCTTGTATGTTAGTGACTGAACACACCAGCCCAAAATTTGCCACTTCGTCATGTTGACTATTTGGGTTTAAAATGCTTAAAAAACAGCAAATACAAAAGGACACCCTGAATTTTTTTTTCTTTCCTGGAAGCAGTAAATAAAACTCTCATGTGGAAGGTGCCCTCCCTATACCAGAAAGAAAATATCATTCTTATAACCACTGACAGGAAGTTAAAGCCAAGGGAAACCTGTACAAACAAACCACGTTAAACTAATCTTTATCTTCCCGGCGAGTAGCCACCCGAACCCAAACTCTTTTGCCATGTCACATCTTCACAATTTACTACTTTGTTCAACTTAGTACGTAAGAACTATTTGAGACTCCAGCAGGCTGCTTCTTTGGGTCTTCACTTTCCTCTGGGGGCTTTCATACCCAAATAAATATCTATATGCTTTTCTCCTCTTAATCTGTTTTATGTCAGTTTAATTGTCTTGCCCAGCCAGCAACTCTAAGAGGGTAGCTATAAATTCACCTTCCTCTTACTGAGTATGCTGGGCACAGAAATGAGAGGACCATTAGCAACAATTTTCTGTTCATTCTTCTCTCCTTGAAATTGGTATCAGTTTGTCCCAGGAGGATGAATTTAAAAGTCAAAAAACAAAATCTGGAATTCACTGGTCTAAGCAGTATTCTGTAGATCTGTGATGAATAAAAGTTCCACACTAGTAACCCAAGGTCCCCAAAGTAACTAGTCCTCTGCAATTCAGAGATAAAAATTAAGCAAAAACTGAAAGAGCTCATTCCTTTTTTCTTTTTGGGGGGGCGGGGCAGAGTCTCTAGCTGTTGCCCTTGGCATCACAGCTCACAGCAACCTCCAACTCTTAGGCTCAAGTGATTCTCTTGCCTCAGCCTTCCAAGTAGCTGGAACTACAGGCATCCACCACAACACCTGGCTATTTTTTTTGTTGCAGTTGTCATTGTTGTTTTCAGCTGGCCTGGGCTGGGTTCGAACCCGCCAGCCTCAGTGTATGTGGTCAGCTATAGCTACTGAGCTATAGGCAACGCCAGGCTCGTTCCTTATTGTATCCTTTCAATCTTCCTTTCTACTCAGATCCCACCCCAAGAAAGGTAACTGATGGCATGAGGAGTAAACAAACAAAAAGACAGGCATGCCTCAATTTAGGAGAAGCCAAATTTGAAAAAAAATTCAAAACAGGTGAAATAAAATGGATTCTCTAAAGAACTTTATCTGCATATTCAGTGGAGGAAAGATTCCCTATTTAACAAATGGTGCTGGGTGCACTGGCTGGCAACCTGTAGAAGACTGAAACTGGACCCCCACATTTCACCATTAACAAAAATTGATTCTCACTGGATAAAAGATTTAAACTTAAGACATGAAACTATAAAAATACTAGAAGAGAGTGAGGGGAAAAGAAATTGGGAGAATACTTTATGAGGAGGAGCCCCCGGGGAATTGAAGCAACACCAAAAATACACTATTGGAATCTAATCAAACTAAAAAGCTTTTGCACAGCCAAGAGCACAGTAAGTAAAGCAAACAGACAACCTTCAGAATGGGAGAAGAGTTTTGCAGGTTATGCTTCCAACAAAGGTCTGATAACTAGAATCCTCAGAAAATTCAAACTAATCAATAAGAAAAGAACAAATGACTTGCTGCCACCCAGCCTCCCTGATCGATGACAGAGGTAGCACCGCGGACGGAATGATTGATTTGAAAGCAAATGGCTGAAGCTCGCTCAGGCATTCAGCAACTACTCATCTTTACTAGGATTCTTATATACCCCAAATAATCAGATAACAATATCCAAGGATAAAGAACACAAAAGGTAATAAAATCTTCCATAAACGTACCTCATTTACAGTAAAGCATTATACACCTTTTTAAACCAAGAATATCCTGTTTGGATATAAACAATGGAGATAAACCACAAGACAAGATTTTGGGGAAATAAGCAGTTTAAATGCTTGATCCTGGGGGGGCGCCTGTGGCTCATTGAGTAGGGTGCCGGCCCCATAAACCAAAGGTGGCAGGTTCAAACCCAGCCTCCGCCAAATTGCAAAACAGAAAAATAGCCGGGCATTGTGGTGGGCGCCTGTAGTCCCAGCCACTCAGGAGGCTGAGGCAAGAGAATCACTTAAGCCCAGGAGTTGGAGGTTGCTATGAGCTGTGTGACACCATGGCTCTCTACTGAGGGTGATAAAGTGAGACTCTGTCTCTACAAAAAAAAAATAAATAAATGCTTGATCTTTTAACAGACCATTTAGAGGCAGTTAATCATCTTAAGAGAGTAGCCTGGAAAATCCCGAGATATACAGGTATCTGTTTGCAAATCTGCCTCCACGAAGCTCCACCCTAAATCACTTTTACATGATTAGGTTCTAAGCCACATATGGAGTTGTATCCAGGATTTTTTCCTAACTCACAAAAGACTTTAAACTTGCCTTCACAAAATGGGAGACTGATTGACCTTACAAGGGCACAGATGACTGTGCCCCTTCAAATAACCCCATTTCTATGTGGGTCAGAGACTTGAACAGAAACTTCTCTGATGAAGACAGGTGCATGAAAACACATGAAAAAATGTTCACCATCTTTAATCATCTGAGAAATGCAAATAAAGACCACTTTGAGATATCATCCAACTCCAGTAAGATGATAGATTTGTAAGCCCACATCACAAAATCCCAAAACTACAGAAGTTAGCCTGGATATGTGAGAAGGGAACACTTCTCCACTGCTGGTAGGAATGCAAGCTAATATGACCTTTTGGGAAAGAAGTTTGGAGAACACACAAGGAACTAAAAGTAGACTTACCATTTGATCCTGCAATTCCTCTACTAGGTATATACCCAGATGCTCAAAAATTATTTTACAATGAAGACATTTGCACCAGAATGTTTATTGCAGCCCAATTCATAATAGCCAAGACATGGAAACAGCCCAGTGCCCATCAATCCACAAACGGATTAGCAAATTGTGCTATACGTACACCATGGATTACTATGCAGCCATAAAAAAGATGGAGACTTCACATCTTTTATGTTTAACTGGATAGAGCTGGAATATATTCTTCTTAGTAAAATATCTCAAAAATAGGGGGAAAAAAGTATCCAATGTACTCAATACTACTATGAAATCAATATATAATCACCTACACACTCATATAAATGGCAAAACATAACTATAGTCCACAAAGTAGAATGGAAGAGGAGAGTGGAAGGGAGAGGGGATTTGGGAGGAGGGAGATGTAAACATGAAATTCCATTGACCTAGATTCTTTTTATGCAGGAATATATTCATGGATGGAATAATATGTTTAGGATAGGATGTTTAGGATATTGCATCCTATAAGTAAAACATGTTTGTAATTTCTCTTTATAACAATATATTTTCTCTAATTTCAATCTCAGGTATATCCAGATCAAGTAGAATGATATTGAAATATTTCTTTTATTGTTTATAAGATTTCTCGAATTGCTTGTTTTGTAAAATCATTGTGGTCTATGAGTTTATGACAGTTTGAACTTTATTATTTAATTCAATTCATTGCTTAATTACTTTTCCTATGAATGATTATACTGTGGTTAATATGTTAGCATAGCAGTATTCCCAGATAGTTTATTGTTTGTTG
>CAUYON010186289.1:0-22987 GCA_963573935.1 Arctocebus calabarensis
GGGCACAGATCGCTCTGGGAGGGAGTCCCAGTGGACTTCCTGGCTGCTCCTGGCAGTGGATCAAGGCCCGGTGGGGTGCCAGTCAGAACTATGTGGGGGTCCTGGCGAAGTGGAGTTCCTGGCCCCTGTAGGCAGCGGGCCTGGAGCACGGATGGGCAGGAGTCTCGGTGGGCAGTGGGCTGAGGCCTGGCAGGGCACAGATCGGCACCATGGGAGAGTCCGTGCGGACTTCCTGACTAAGGCCTGGCAGGTGCAAATCAGGGGGTGCCGATGTCCCGGCAGAGTTCCTGGCTGCTGCAGGTGGCAGGCTGAGGCCCCGCAGGGCACAGATGGGAGCCGTGTAGGGGTCCCACCAGCGTCCCTGGCCTGGGGGCTCGATGGGGCCCCAGTCTCTTACCTGGCGGGCCACCTGATCTGGCAGCCAGGGAGGGTGGGCGCTGCTCAAGTCCTTCTCCCTCAGTTTCAGCAGAGGTCAGGCTTCTGGCGCATCAGGTAAGGGGGGAAGGGTGTCCTGGAAGTTCAGAATGGCAGAAAACTTTAGTTCAGTTTTTCTGCCTGAAGCTTGGTTTCCGGATGTCGCACCTTGCCTCAGAGGTGAACTGCGCTATCACTTCTCACTCTCTCTCAGCTGGGCTCTCAGTCTTCAGCTCAATTGGGCAGTTTCTGGAGGTTATCTTTCCTGTTGGACAGGAGCCGCTGTCGGAAGCTGCTTCCAGTCAGCCATCTTGCCCCTTCCTCCCTTCACTGGGAGATTTTAACCAGATTTTTATTGTGACTGAAAACTTGTTTGATTTTTTTTTTTGCTGTATTATATGAGCATGTGTAATTTTCTTATTACCTGACATTGATTTGGTCCTGATTTCTTATCATTGCTCTCCCTCTAGTGGTTTGAAAGTTATGCATCCTATTCTAGTCTTCAAATTTAACAGTTCATAATAAATATACATCTGAAACTGGAGGATAAATCACTGTCAGAAAATTTCCCATTCTAAAAGACAATTCATTGAACATATTTTGCCCTATTGCCTTCCCTACCCTACATTCTTCTGAAGTCAACTGCAGTGTATCAGATATGGACTGATAATTACTGACTTTTTAAATGTTATGCTTTAATTTTTAAAGGAATCATTTTTTAGTAATTATATTAAGCTGTATAACTACATTCACTCATTCATTTATTTAGCAAATATTTAGAGCCCACTATAGGCCAGAAACTTCAGAAATTGAAATTTACCAAATAAACTAAAATTCTTACCTTCATGGAATTTATATTATTATGGAATGGTGGAGATGCAAATTTTGGATTTTTCAGTATATTTATAATATTTAAAGGCTAGGTGAGATCATCAAGGGAGTAACTATAGATTTAAAAAAGAAAGTAGGTCCAAGGATTGGTCCTAGAGCACTATGTAGATAGAAGTACTAGTAAAAATACAAAAAAGGAACTACCAGAGGAGGTAGGATGAAAACTAGGAGAGTGAGAGTTTAACTGAGAAAATAAAATATTTAAAGAAAATTATCAACTTTGTCAAATGCCATAAGATGAAACTGAGAATTGAACTTTGGATTTAGTAACAAGGAGGTGGTTGACGACCCTGACAAGCAGTTTTAGTGGTGGGGTGGGGGGTAACCTGCAGGAGTAAGTGCCCTGTTAAAGGCAGAAGAGAAATGGCAGGGAGGAGGGCCAAGGTAGCAAAAGGGAGACAGGGAGCTTTCTGAGAGGGGAGGAATAGCAACATGTATGCATGGTGAAGAGAAGTACTCAGCAGAAGAGGAAAAAATACTGAGGTTGGCACACAAGAGAGGTATTATTACAGCAAAGACCTGGAATATTCAAGAAAAGATGAGATCTACATGCTGAACCACTATGTTACACTGCCTCCTTTGAGAGATAACTTTCACTTATATCATCTTCCTATCAGTGATGAGAAGATTATATGTGAAAATAAATACTTCATAAACTTACAAAGAACTCTATACAGGAAACTACTATAACACAAGAAACTTTGTTTTATTGATACATCATATTTGTATGTTATTTGTGGGATACAAGTGATATTTTGATACATACATTCAAGGTGTGAAGGTCAAGTCAGGGTATTTAGTATGTCTGTCACCTCAAACATTTGCTGTTTCTGTGTTGAGAGCTTTTCACATCTTCTCACCCAGCCGTTTTGAAATATACAGTATGTTATTGTTGACTGCAGTCACCTTACCGTATGTTTGTCCCCATTAACCAACCTTTCCTTCTTAACTTCCCCAACCCCTCAGCTACCCTTCCCAGCCTCTGGTCACTGTCATTCTGCATGTAGAGGCTTTCAATGGTCAGTTGCTTTACCTAGAAACTTTTTTTTTTTAATTTGATCTCAGCCAGGGAAATACTATTGGCTTGTCTTCTTTAGCTGTGTGCCTTTTCACACAGACACATTTACTAAGCATCAAAACATTTTACCTAGAGTACTTTGGGGTTTTCCCACACTAGGAATTTGATGTTTAACCTTTCGACCACCCAGCAAGCAAAGAAAATGTTACCTCTTTTATCTTCTTAGATGGCTTTAAATAACCCTGAAGCCCTATGAGAAAGCCAAATGTAATACTTCCATGAATATCTTTTTTAGCTACTTGAATAGAATTTCATGCAAGTCCCATAGATTCTTGAACAGATAATATAAAATAAAAATGCAAATTTAAAAGATTATTTGCTCTTTAATGTCTCAAAAAGATGGTGCTACTGTTGCCAAAATCCAGTAGGTTCTGAGTGCTTAGTCGTCTACATGAAATCAAATACATCTTTAATCACTTTTTATTTTAAAATTTTAATATTCCTTTTATTTAATTATAAAACATGTTTTAATGAAACTGATAAGGGTAAATAATATAATCTAAATACTTTTTACTTTTTCTTTAATTCTTCATTCTCATTTCTCTATTTGTTGGTTGCTAAAAGGTGGTGCATTATACGGTGTTTAGATAATTGATATAATTGTTTCAAGTTATACCTCTTTATGATATTATCAGCTTTTAGGCATTAGTTTCTCTAATTGTCAAGTAGTGAATCCTTTATCTGGCATTAATCTTGCCTCCCTGGGAAAACCAGACCCTGCCACAGAGAAAATTTTCAAATTGCTGACCTGAAGTAACGGGAGACTGTGCCTTGGCAGTGAACCTGCACCTTCTGTCATTCATGGGAAGGAGGGTGATGTACTCGGTTGCCTCAAGGCCCTTCGTTTTACTATCTTAAGAAGTAACATACAAGAACTAGCTGTTAAGGCCTGAGTTTGGAAATTCCACAATGCAATTTCTACTTCTTTTGGAAAAATGAAGTAAATTTTAAAAAATTGCAACTTTTGTCATTTCTGCCACTTGTTAAGCTTCTCATTTTAGTTCTGTCAGCATGACTTAGAGGATCCTCACAGTTCCTCAGAAATGATCATTGCTTATTTTTTTGGAATAAATTGTGTACGTTATTTCATTTCCACATTCATTCTCCATTTTCCTAAGTAGGAAGACTGAGATTGAAGACCTAGATGTGATAGCTCACAAATTCTCAATAAAACAGAAGAAATAGCATTTTCTAGAGCTAGGAGGAAGATTCCCTAAAGATTTTTTAGCAAATGTGAAAAGAGTGAAGTAATTCCTACAAAATAATTTTCTAGTAAGTGTGAGGTATAATTTTGTAGAAGGAGTAATAGGAAAAGGAGACTTTAAACTCGCTTCTCCCTGTCGATTTCTATGATAGCATCTTTCTGCCATGTAGCTCCACACAAATAGGATAATTCATTTGATTTATTTGCCAACAGTGAGGTCTACACACGTGTGGTTTTCAACAGGAGATTTGCAAGATCTTTTTTATTTGAAACATTTCATTTCTTCAACATTTGCCATATCTAAAAATTCTGCAGTGATATGTTACCTTAAACTAACAATGTCTATATTCCTAATCTGTGAAAAAAAATAGCACTATAAAAATGTTAACATATTTAGTTATAATACGCCATTATGAAGCCAAGAAATTATAACTATTGCATTTAGTAGGTAGTGTTTGTCAAAGCCGTACATGGTGTAGTTTCCATTATTTTGATGTTTAACAATGATATTTTGTTGTCAGAGTGAATTTCACTATGTTAATGAAAAAAAATTTTTAGAATTTAAAACTGAAATGTATATACACACACGTATTTGCAGGAATTTTAGGTATATGTTTTCTGTTACTTAGATTTTAGATGTAGAGTTTTTAGTTATTTTTGTTGGATAGTGTGAGTGTAGCAATCCGCTACCAAATTTAGTTTAGGAATAACTCAGGTGTATAGTTGTAGAGAAATTTAAAGACTACCTAGAGATGGTAGACTTAATTTTTTGTAAACAAAACTATAAGGCAGTAATAGTAATTACTGTTCAATCTCCTAGGCATGTAGAGGTGAAGCAGAAAGCATCTGCTTACTCTCAGCATCTCTCCACGGTCAAGAAAGAGAACCAGACCAAAATGTTTTCATAATCTCACTGCAGTGTTTTGTGGAAAGGTTAGCGTTATAGGAGCATTTTGCCACGTTTGGAAAAACAAAGCCAGGGAGAGTGCAAGTGTGAATAACATGAAATTTCTAGCCAGTGGTGGCCTCTGTAGACATTTGGAAAGAAAGACACAGTCTGCAGAGAATAGAAGTGTGTGGAACTGTCAGCCTGTGTGAATCACAGCGGTATAGTGTTTCCTGAAAAGTTAGTGTTTGTGATGGGCGGCGCCTGTGGCTCAAAGGAGTAGGGCACCAGCCCCATATGCTGGAGGTGGCAGGTTCAAACCCGGCCAAAAACTGCAAAAAAAAAAAAATTAGTGGTGGTGGTTTAAAAGTGTTACCTCCCAGGAGCCTTTTATAAACTACATTTGTGGTTTATTTCGGACATGAGTCTTTCCAGGTCTTTCTTAAACTTACACATGATTCTTATGTTTTTCTCCGTAGTCCTTTGCATTCCACAAGTCCTGGGTGTCATTAATCCAAAATGGGTGTGACAGAGGCTGCAAGCTATCGACCTTAATTTCTTTTCTTGCTTCACAATAGTTAGTGCGTATGCTCCCAGCCCCTCTTCGTTTTCCAATGTTCCTTGCTCTTAAACGTGGCCATGTGAATAAGTTTTTCTCCTTTAAAGGTGGCAGAAGCAGAGCAGAAGCAATTCATAGCATTTTTAGACCTGGCTTATGAAAGCTTCTCACGTGAACGTCTTCCCTTGGTTGGTAAAGACGGGCATTATGGGCCTGGGTTTCTGAAGGGCTGCACAAAGCAGAGCTGCTGATCCCACCCCAACCTCAAGGCTGAGATATTCTACACACTTCCGTCCTGTTCAAGCCATTACGTTTGAGGATTGTAGCCCACTCTATCTAGGGAACAGATTAATTGGTAAAGGCTTTGATCATGTCACAAGGAGATGATTGTTTTTGATGAAGGGGAGTTAACTTTGTCAGCTTGACTGGTCTCTTACATTCTCCTGGTGTGAAAGTTCACCTACCTGCCTGCCTATAAGTTCAGCCTCAGCACAGACTCTAAGACCACAAGATAGTACAGGGAGCTCCAGGGTAATGGCCAGTCGGCTGTTTGGACGTGGTTAGTGTGAGTGACCCCTGTGAATAAGCCCCACTCTTACTAATCACAGTCCCCTATTTTGGATTCCTACTTTATAAGGTCACTCAAAAGACCCTAGTGACCTTGTGCCAGTTCTGTGGGGACTACGTTTCTTCTTGAACCCATATCCCTCTTGACTTGATCTGCTCATCTCTTCTTTGTGTAGTGGGCTCAGCCAGTTTGCATGAACCTCTTGGTCTCGTGTCACTCCTGGCTGACGTCCACTGTCTGGGTTTTGTACTCGTTCGGGATGGTGCCAAGTGAATCATAGGCTGTGTCTCCCACACCTTTCTTTCCTGTCCTGGTTCTCATTCCCTTCACTGCTGCCCCCTCAGGTAAGCTTCCCAGTAGCCCCTCCTTCCTTCCTACCAAATTTGAGCTTCTTCTCAGTCATTTATGTTTGCCTTTTTCCCTAACAAGAACCAACCTTCTCTTAATGTTAGAATGCCAAGTATTCTCCTCTTTCTGGCCTTTCCTAATGCATTTACTGATTAAATTCTCTCCAGATATACTGCCCATTTGACCTTATTATTCTTGTCATCAAAACTTAGAAGAAGTTGTGAATTCTATTAAATCCATTATGGAAGCAAAAATTATTCTTTGCTATAGAAAAGAATGGATAGTTTATAACTGAAAGAAACCAACTGAAATGTTATGCAGTTACTAACATTGGATTACTTTAAAATTTTAAAGTAGATTTTAAAGTACATAGAAATTTCTTTAAAAATATAAACATCAGAACCAGCTCATTGTACCCCGTGGTTGCATTATTGTACACAGCTATGATTTAATTTAAAAAAAAAATTTAAACTTCAAAAAAAGAAAAAAGGGTGGCACCTGTGGCTCAAGGAATAGGGCACCAGCCCCATATACCAGAGGTGGCGAGTTCAAACCTGGCCCTGGCCAAAAAAAAAAAAAAAACTGCTAAAAAAGAAAAAAAATCAAAATATGTAATTTCTGTATGTGGTGATCATTTGTGAGGAGTGCTTGAGAATTGAGTGTTCTGAACTTCAAGTTGCTTTTGCCTGCATCTCTGCTTAATAACAACTTGCTAATTTTGTTATTAAAATAATAAAATGAAAAATAAAGTTCATAAGCTTTCTTGCAAACAATAATCAACATTAGTTTTAATGTTGATGTGTTTTAACGACTTTTATGTATAAGACGAAATACCCATAAGTTACAATGTGGTGCCTTTCTCACTAGAGCTTAGATTTGCTTTTATTATCTTAGCCTGAAGGGTTGGAGTTGGAAACCTTTCTTCCATTTGACCAGACTCAGAATACCTTTGGTTGCTTATTATCCAGTCCTAGTTATCTTTTCATTGATGAGAATTCATTTATTCATGAAGTAAACATGTATTAAGCCTTTTACGTGGGGGGCACTCCTTTAATACTGAGACTCTAAGTAATAATTGACTGCTCTTCTCGAGGAATTCGTGATTGAATGACAGAGACAAATCATTAAACAGGAAACCGCAACCCAAAGTGGATGGGGGAACGCAGTACCATGATACATAAAGGAAATAACAGGGGTCTACCCGAGGTGCAGTTTTGGCTTTCAGGGAAGCTGTGGTCAGCTGCTAAGATAATGTTATTGCAAGGGATGTGATTTAATTAGGGTTGTTTACTACTGTTCATATGGTAAAGAGGGTGTGGCAGCGGAAGTGTTCTGCCACGTGGCCTTCCTGAGCTTCTGGATAAAAGAATCACATATTCCATTTTATATGGAGCAAGGATTTATCTCCTTGGCAATAAGTGGAAAGGTGCAATGATCCACCTCCAGAAAAATCGCAAAGTTAAGCAGGGAAATGAAGTAGATCAAAAATATTCCTGGCTTGGCAGCTCAGGGTTAGGGCGCTGGCCACGTGCACCCAGGCTGGTAAACGACAACGACAACAAAATAGCCGGGCGTTGTGGTGGGCACCTGTAGTCTCAGGTACTCGGGAGGCTGAGTCAAGAGAATCGCCTAAGCCCAGGAGTTGGAGGTTGCTGTGAGCTGTGACAGCACAGCACTCTACCGAGGGTGACAAAATGAGACTGTCTTTACAAAAAAAAAAAAGAAAAAGAAAGAAAGAAAAAAAAAGGAATATGCAAAAAATATATTTTCTTTGCAAATTTTGCAAAAGCACATGGCCAGGTGAGCACACTGCTAGTGTCCCTCCCATGAAAGTAGGAAGTCCTAGTGCTTTTAGTTCATTAGCTTCATGTTACATTTGCCTCTGCCCTTGGAGTCATTTAACCCATAAATTAAGCCCAACTCTTTAACAAAGGCCAAACTGTCAAAAAGGACAAAGCTACAAAAGAATTTTACTGTCCCCTGTGTGTGCTGGTCTAATATTTACATGAAATTAATCAGCACTGTCTTCATTAAGTAAGAAATTGTTACTGCACGCCCCCTCTGTATTAGGTGCTATATTAGGATTATAGTTAAAAATGCTTATCTGAGCAGAGTATCATACTTGAAGTAAACTAAACCAACACAGAGGCTGTCCTTTCCAAACCTGTTCAACTAAACCAAGATGGAAGCAAAGGTACATAAAGGGAATATATGGATATCTGAATGCATGTTAAATATGTAACAGATGTAGTGACGTTATGTGTCTTGTAGTGGTATCTTGTAGTGGTAGTTAGTAAAGCAAACCTTGGAATCTCCAGTTTAATCTGAGAGAGCAGTCATTTAAAAATATGCTCACTCTCTTAATTAACGAAAATTTCATTTCCCTTAGCAGCAGTGTAACACAGTGGTGTAATGTTAATTTATGGACCACTGTGACCCCTAGATGCTGTGTTGCCAAACTTTTTCATGCCTCATCAAGGCTCCCTTTTTAATTTGTGTTGCTTGGTGTCCATTTACTGTTTTAGTGTTGTGTATATGTATTTCTTAAACATAGGAAAATTACCCTCATTATTCAGACATCAATAAAAGGAAAGGTGCTACCACATAATTACTGGAAGGACATCTTGCTGTCAATATCTTGGAAGATAGGAGAACAAATTAGCAAACAATCACTTTCCACTTAAAAGAGCAGAGTTCTGACTGGCAATCAAGATGGCTTTGTGGAAAGCAAATTAAGCAAAACCATTTCAATTTACTCCTATGTAAGAATCGGTGCCCTGTAGTCCAAGAGAAAGAAATATCACTGCATTCAATGCGATCTTTATTCCCTCTTATATGACATTCATTCTCAGTGATGATTGAAAAAAGTATAATCTAAATTCTACATTCTAGACTTCTCATTCAACTGACATTAAGACAGTGCCCCAAGTGGATCTCCAAGATAGACCAAAAGAAAAATAACAAACTAGAGCTTCTTTGGATGACTCCCTAAAGTGCCATTAGTGAAAGAACCTTGCATATTGCTGATTCCCCAGGACTTAGAATAGTATGTGAAAGTATCTGGTAGATAATGAATGAATGAATGTTTTCTGCTTCTCAATGAAGACACAAGTCACTGGGTATTATTAGTCAGGCTACTTTTCTGTTAGCTTTATTGCTTCTGTTGCCTCCTCTTCCTTTCCCTGTTCCTCCCATTACACAAAGGATAAATTATCAATGGTGATATATCCAGAGAATGTTCTATCACTTTATTTAAAAAATATAGACTTTTATTGGATGTATATGTTCCCTCAGAAATAGAATCAACATCAGTTAGGAATTAGTAAGATATAAATTCAGGGAAACAAGCAGGTAGCAGAGAGACAAGAACACACACCAATTCACCAGAAAAAGATTCTTGATTTTTAGTACAAGACAGTTCTAACCATGAATTAGCAGTATATGAAGTGAAACTTCTTTTTAAAGAAGACAAATCAGAAATGTATAGAGTCAAAGAAATTTTATATCTCTTTTTATTTTAATTGAAAGATAATGACATTGTCCTAAGTATTTTGGGAACTCTCACTTTGGATTTCCCTAAGAGTTATTTAGTGTGTGCTTTATATCTTTCCAGGGATACTCTATCTTTGTAATTTGAGGGTGCATTTGATTTTTGGAAATAGCTAAAAGTGATGCTGAGTCAAGGTTTATGAATGAGATAGACGACCGATGTGGGTAACAAAATCTCTGGTCAAAAGTATTGTGAATCTAAAATAATGAGACGGATTTCATTTGATTCAGAGGTCTCAAAGAAGAGTTCCAATCGCAGAGTAATGACCCTTACCAAAACAAGTTTATGGCTTCCCAAAGTGGCTATTTGATGGACAGGATTCAACAGATATATCTAAAACAATCTTGAAACTTTACAGTTGTACTTCGAAATGTTACAAAACAAATGCTATAGTATTTTAGGAGAAATATAACATGAAAAACTGGTAATGCTGGTCAGCACATTTCTTAGAGTATTTCCAACTTTTATCGTTTTCATTTTTGAGAGAGTCATGTGAGGATGGAGAAACCTATATTTTAAAAATAATGTCCCACAGGTAGGGAAGACCCAGAAGAACACCCAAACATGAAATTTATGGAAGGAAGTCTCTGAGAAAGTTATTATTCTAGAAAATAGTATAGAGTGACTTACTGTGGAGGCCAAATGGATGTTCCTAAGGGCCTCCTCTACCCCATTCTTCTCCCCTTCAGTTATTCTATAAACTAAGAAATTCACCTGCATTGCCTTTGAGGATTACCTTTACTTTCAGGGAACTCAAGACCCTATAGTGGCTCCTCGGGACAAGCTACACCTCCATGAAGAATTTTTTAAAGGAGGATATTGACCAGGTTGCCATTTCACAGAGGCCAGTAGACAAGATACAGACTTAAAAACCTGACAGGTTTTAGTGAAACATAGGAAGAATTTCCTTTTAGAAGTGATTAAGTATCAGAGCAGGTTTCTGAGGGAGGTCATGGAACCCTATCCACAGGCAGAAGACTAGAGCAAGCATTTCTTGAGGGCTCTTCCTGTTCTGAGTCTGTAATTCTACTTGTCAAGGTAATTTGATATTCTTATCCAAGTCTCCAAGGTCCTTTTCACCCTGCCTAAATTGGTCTCATCAAAAACCTTATTGATTGTACTGCCTCTTCCATCTTCTAATATGACCACAGTATTAAGGCAGTAAACTCGGGTCTCAGACCTGTAACTTACTACTTGTTCTGCCATTTCCCTTCACCCTTACCTGCCCAAGACCTTTTCCCATTAAAATATTGTTATTAGTCACTTTAGAATTTCATTTTGTTCTTTTGATTCCAAAAACAGTTATAGATTTCTATCATTAGGAAGCACTTTGTAGATTTCAATAAATAGAGGTCCATGGAAGCATGTTGGATTAAACTGTTTTTCTGTCCCAAATGGAAAGAGGGATGGGATGCTTAAATAGCTTAAATACCTAGTAAGAAAGATATATCTGCAGAAACCTGCAGCATTTGAAAACCTTTTCCAAGCTTCAGATTGCAGATTAACTTCTAGCTAATCAGAGTTCAACATTGTAATGGACTGTGACAGGAAAGACAGTTTTTCCTGTAACTTCATATCACATGTTTTTCGCAGTTGTAAGGCAGATTTTAAAAGAAGGCCTTGGGGATCACAGCCAGCCTTCATTATCGGTGCATGACCGCTTTGTAACCAACTGCAAGTTTAATATCCAAGGATATTTGCACATAACAGCCTTTTTTCTTTCTTCTTGTTAATAATTTACCTTTGAGATTCTCTTCACGACTATGCTGGTGTGCAAAGATCTGTTTGTCTGTCAAACCTCCAGATATGTAATGCCTGTGAAAGAGACATTAATTTTTTATGTATTTCCTAAGGAGGCTGAACAATAAGCTGGTTGTGCTGAATACAAGAGGGCTACTTCAGTGAACATGTACGTGAATTCCCTTCAATTGGCTCCCTTACCAGAAGCAGATCAGTTTCTTCAATGAGTCTTCTCTCTGCCAAAAGGGAGTCATTTGTACAGATAAACTCAAGGAACTTTTGGTATAAACTGTCTACCATAACCTGGGATGGTTTTGTTTTAAAGCAAAAGAGAACTAGCAAATCTATGTAGTACTAATGTTTGTGGATCCTGCAAATATCTCATTCAAAACAAAGACCTCGGCTCGGCGCCTGTGGCTCAACGGGCTAAGGCGCCAGCCACGTACACCTGAGCTGGCGGGTTCAAATCCAGCCCCAGGACCTGCCAAACAACAATGACGGCTGCAATCAAAAAATGGCCGGGCGTTGTGGTGGGCACCTGTAGTCCCAGCTACTTGGGAGGCGGAGGCAAGAGACTCGCTTGAGCCCAGGAATTGCACAGCACTCTATCCAGGGTGCCAGCTTGAGACTATGTCTCAAAAAAAAAAAAAAAAAAAACAAAGACCTCATTTTCAAAATTAGAATGTATCTTTCCTTTTAACCTTGGAAGTTCTATGTAAACACTAATCTCTACAAAAGTGAATTTCCTCAGCAGAATACTGAGGTATGTTGGTGTGACAAATGTCATGGATATCAGGCCTCCAAAACACTCAGCATTGGCATTTTTAAGAAAATAAATGTAGATGTCAGTGAGCCATAACCTGTAGATGATTAGAAAGAAACTCATCATTTGAAGGTGGATAATGTTTTTTTCAAGGCCAATGTGTTTCCACAATAAAGAAATATGAGGTGTATAGGAAACTATGTGTAGAGATGTTCTTGGCAATTTAATGTTTTGAGAACTCCCAGGCTGAAAACTATTATTATGTAAATCAACTAGTTCCAGCTGCTAATTCTTAGAAAATGTGAGGAGTATCTAAAGTTTAACTAGGTTTTGACCTTTTATGTTATGAAGACAATAGCAGAGAAAAGGGAGCTAGGATATTTGTTAGGAAATTATTTTGTTAAGGTGGTCAGGGAAGGCTTCGTTCATAGGAAGGTATTCATGCAGAGGCCAGGTGGATATATTTGAGATCAGAGGGAACGTAAGAGTACAGCAGGGCGTGAAAGAGACCCCTGGGGCTGGAGCAGAATGGCTGAGGAGGAGATGGGGCCCGAGAAGTAGTGAAGAGCTCAGATCATGCAAGGTCTTACAGGCCGTTGGAAGCACTATCTTTTTGCAACTATAAGTAGGAATAAATAGATTCTGTTTAGACAGAGAGAATAAAAGAGGGGGCAGAGATGAGGACAAAGCTTTCAGGAAAAGTGAAAATTGAAGGGTGGGGCTCAGTGCCCATAGCTCAGTGGTTAGGGCACCAGCCACATACACCGAGGCTAGTGGGTTCAAACCCAGCTTGGGCCTGCTAAACAATGATGACAACTACAACAAAAAAAATAGCTGGGCATTGTGGCAGGTCCTTGTAGTCCCAGCTACTTGGGAGGCTGAGGCAAGAGAATCGCTTAAGCCCAAGAATTAGAGGTTGCTGTGAGCTGTGATGCCATAGCACTCTACTGAGGGCCACATAGTGAGACTCTGTCTCAAAAGAAAAGGAAAAGGAAATTGAAGGGTGGGAGAGAAAAATGTAGTGTAGGAAATAGATGGAGAGAGCAATCTATCTATAAGAAGGAAGGAACATAATAGTATCTTGGGAAGCAAAAAAGGGAGAAAATTTCTACTTTGTTTGATTTGGTTTGGCAGACTACCTGTGTCCTGTAATTACATCTATGATTCATGTCATCTTTACACAGATTAATAAGCATGCTTTTAGTCCCTATCTAACTACAGTATCAATGCATTTGTTCACTATTACTGAGACACCTAACTACTTGAGCAAGCTAATCAAGGTTTCAATTACCCCAGTGAGGAAGAAAGTTACACCTCTCTGTGGCAATCGTAGTTGATTGGTTGATGAAGTATTTATGAGATTTTTCATAAGAGGAACTTTAAAGGTCACTTGTACCATAATAAGTGGAAATCTCTGGGAAACGAAAAGTTTAGCTGTATTAGAGTGCTGATAAAGTCTTTAGAGGTAGTGACTCTCAGAGTCTAGTTGCTGCAGCGGAAAATTCTTTGCCTTAAGCATTTGTCATGGTTCTTTCGATCCAATATGCCCTTTAAACACTGTGAAACTATAGAAAAGGAATGTCTAATGTTGTTTGATGTTAATTAAAGAGTAGGTTTCCTTCCTTTCTTTAATGGAAAGCCTTAATTTATCCTCAGTTACAGTTGAAAACTCTAATGAATCATTGCCACCATCTTATGTAGGTTTTTTTCTCTTACAATCTGGCTATTCAATTCCTTCCTCAAATGCTGAAAAACGCATCTTGGCTCACATTATACTTTTTCATTTGTAACCTAAAATGATCATTCTCAGATGGAAGTGAACAAGATCTGGACAAATATATGAGTCCTGATTTACCTTTGCTATTCTTTAGAGTTCTCACCTGCTTTTACTAACAAAGAAGGACCTCAGCCTACCTATCAGCTAGTGGTAACATACATTGGGGCCTATGTTTCCTAATAGCTCTTTTATCCTTGGTTTCAGGGAAATGCAGCAAATTACAAAAGTATCGCTAGCAGGCAGAACAATTCCAGTTAAAAAATGTGTTGGGCAACTATATGAAGCAGAATAAGAGAAGGAAGAACGTTTTTGTAAAACGGGGAAACACTGTGGCATGTAGAATTGCCTTTCCTGTTCATTGTCATGCTCAGGACATCTTTGAGACAGGAAACTTCTGCTATAACCCTTGTTCACTAATCTGGACAACCTTTTTCTGTCAATACCTATTTTGTCTCCTGTTATGACTGGAATGAAATGAGAACCCTACCACCAAGCAAAAAGCATCTACCATTTATCTTATTTCAAATTTGAAATCCCTCAGTGAAGGTTTTCCAGGAGAACTAACGGCTTCCAGTGAGTAAGGGAGGGGAGAGTATAAGAAAGTTAGCATGTGGGCAGTGCCTGTAGCTCAATGGACTAGGGCGCCGGCCCTATATGCCGGAGGTGACGGGTTCAAACCCAGCCCCCAGACAAAAACTGCAAAAAAAAAAAAAAAAGAAAAGAAAAGAAAGAAAGTTAGCATGGGCTGGGGTAGTAAACACAGCGTGGGCTAATTCTTGCCCCTTTGTAAACCTGTAAGTGAATTCCTTGTTCTGAGACAGATATGCCCTAAAAATAAATAAATAATAATAATAATAAATAAACTAATACTCCTGTTTTCCAAATGAAATGGCCTTTGTTTTGTACTGTGCGCTCCATTTTCTCAGGGACATGACAGAACTAACTTCAGATATTAAACAAAATGAAACAATATCTCCGGCCCAATGTCTATTACCTTCCCCCCAAGAACTTATGTCCCTTGTTTTATGCCACAGTCCAGTAAGATTTGTTGAACCTTGAATAAAATGATGTGTGAAATAGTTTCATTAGTCCAAATAGCAAATGATTTGTAATCTTATTTCTTGGATTCAGAAAATATGGTATCTTAACGCCAAGACTTTTTCCCCAAGACCTCGTTACTCATTCTACCCATATCTTTTTTCTCATGACACGGGAAGACAAGTCCTATCGTCTGTTCAAAGTTGGTGGTAAGAGAGAGGAGTGTGTGCAGTTAGTTTCTTCATATTTTTACCTGATGTTGCAAGATTTCCATATCAAAAAGAAATCTTCATTCTCTGGAGTGTGCATACCTGTATGCATTCATGTTCCTGGCTTGGAGTATAGAGCCAGAAACGCATGGGACATTAGTATTGCCCAAATGTGGAATAGTATAATAATCATCATCCCATTTATCGAACACTGTATGTGCCAGGCACTGTGGTTAATAGCTTTATATGCAGTTTATTATTAAATCACAAAGCAACATTATGAAGTACAGGTACAGTCATGCATCACTTAAGGACAGGGATACATTCTGAAAAAGGCATTGTTAGGCAATTTCTGTTGTCATGTGAAATCGGAGAGTGTGCTTACACAGAACTAGATGGCATAGCCAGCTACTCACCTGGGCGAAATGGTATGGGCTATTGTTTCTAGGCTACAAACCTATATGGGGCATTACTGTACTGAAAAGTTTTGGCAATTATAACATGATTGTAAGTCTTTGAGTATTTATTATGTTTCTAAACGTAAAAAAGGTACAGTAAAAATACATTATGCAAGATTAAAAAAAAAAAACCTGTACACTTGTACACCATGTGAATGGAGCTTAGAGGATCGGAAAATGTTCTGAGTGAGTCCCTGACTGAGTGATGAGTCAATGTGAAGGTCTAGGATATTACTGTATGCTCCAGTAGATTTTCATAAATACCATACCTTTAAGCTACACTAAATTTATAAAAATATCCCTCTCTTTCTTTAATAATATATTAACGTTAGTTTACCATAACTTATTTGGTTGTACAAACTATTAAATTTTTAAAAACTTTTGAATCTTTTGTCATAACACTTAGCTTTAAACACAAACACATTGTACAGCTGTATAAAAGTATTTTCTTTATATACCTAGTCTCTCAGCTTTTTCCCATTTTTAAACTTTTAAAGGACTTCTCAACTTCTTTGTTAAAAACTAAGACACAAACATGTTAGCCTAGGCCTACCGAGGGTCAGGATCATCAATATCACTGTCTTCCACCTCGACATCTTCTCCCACCGGAAGGTCTTAAGGGGTAATGTCGTGCATGGAGCTGCTGTCATCTCCCGTGATCACAATGCCTTCCAGAATACCTCATGAAGGACCTGCCAGAGGCAGCTTTACCAGATACCATTTTTTAAGAAGGAGAAACAGTACACTCTAAAATAACAATAAAAAATATTGTATAGGAAATATGGGAGCCGGTAATGTAGCCATTTATTGTCATTATCAAGTATTATCTACTGCAAACACTTACATGTGCTATGCTTTTAAAGGACTGGCAGCACAATAGGCTGACACCACCCTCACCACGAAGAAATGAGTAGCGCGTTACACTATGACGTTAAGATTTCTATTATGTTGGCTCAGCACCTGTAGCTCAGCGACTGGGGTGCCAGCCACATACACTAGAGCTGGCAGGTTCAGATCCAGCCCGGGCCTGCCAAACAGCAATGACAAATACCACCAAAAGATAACCGGGCATTGTGGCGGTGCCTGTAGTCCCAGCTACTTGGGAGGTTGAGGCAAAAGAATCGATAGAGCCCAAGAGTTTGAGGTTGCTGTGAGGTGTGATGCCACGGCACTCTACGAAAAGCGACATAGTGAGACTCTGTCTCAAAAAAAAAAAAAAATTCTATTATGTCACTAGGCCATAGGAATTTTTCAGCTCTGTTGTAATCTTACAGCATCACTGTTGTCTGTGTTGTCTGTTGTCGACTTAAAGGTTTCTAGGTGGAACATGTGATTGTATTTCACAGATCAGGAACAGGAAGATTAGCACAGTTAAATAAATAGACCAAGGATATAAAGCACTAATATCCAGAGGAACTAGGATTTATACCAGATCTCTCTCTGCCCCTCAAGGCCATCCCCTGTTCTCTTTTTTTTTTTTGAGACAGAGCCTCAAGCTGTCACCCTGGGTAGAGTGCCGTCATTGTTGTTTGGCAGGCCCGGGCTGGATTTGAACCCGCCAGCTCAGGTGTACATGGCTGGCGCCTTAGCCACTTGAGCCACAGGCGCCGAGCCATCCCATGTTCTCTTAAAACATTTGGATTTTGGATCCCAACTTGAAATGAACAAAATAAAGAGGCAACTTTCCCATTATTTTTACCCTGGGCATAAAATTACATGTTAAGAATTTTTAAAAATCTTATCAATAAGATGCACAAGAAATGAAACCTTAAAATTATCATACTTATCTAGGAAAGCTAAAAATTTATAGTATCTGTGTCAGGGATTCTTTAATATAAATTTGAAGTGTTCTATGTTATTTTTTAAAGTGATTAAGAGAACCGTTTAAACTTCTGAAGCATCTAACATAAAAGAGAAAGAAGTTTAAAAATTGTAAAAGCTAAGAGAATTCAAGATAAAAAATGAGGAGAGAATTTCACCTATTTTGTTGAGTTGTCATTAAAAATAATATCTCAGTGACCTTTGTGTAATGTATAAAAGGTTTTCAATATATTATATACCAAGTTTCTTTATATTGTTGCCAAAACATTTTTCTCAGTATCGTTTCGAATCCTAACATCCCTGATGAATGAAGAAATACGCCTCGTTGTAATCACAGTATGCCTCTGGCACCGGAGTTGCTACCAATTTGTTCACCAGGACATCTCCAATTTACATTCTTTTATGGTTATGTGACTCTACTATCATACAACTTCTGATACTGTAATGAATTGAAAGTCTTGCCAAACTCTATCCACATGGATAACCAGAATGATATATAACCAAAAAGAGAAAATGAATACATTTTTAGGTTTTTCTTTTCTTTTTTTTGAGACAGAGCCTCAAGCTGTCACCCTGGATAGAGTGCTGTGGCATCACAGGTCATAGTAACCTCCAATTCCTGGGCTCAAGCGAGTCTCCTGCCTCTGCCTCCCAAGTAGCTGGGACTACAGGAGCCCGCCATAATGCCCGGCCATTTTTTGGTTGCAGCCAACATTGTTATTTGGCGGGCCTGGGCTGGATTCGAACCCACCAGCTCAGGTGTACGTGGCTAGCGCTTTAGCCCGTTGAGCCACAGGCGCCGAGCCCATTTTTAGGTTTTTCTTAGAGGTGAGAACTCATCTCTGAGCTGTTCAGTGGACCAGGTTAGGTTCAGCCAGCAGAACTAGCAGGTTTGGATGAGTCAAAGAGATAGCAGGAAACTGAGGGAGTGGAAAATGAAGCAGCTGGGACTCTAATATAGCAGAATAGAAGCAATGTTTATTTGAAGTGAAGAAAGAAGTAGAATTTTTATTTAAAGTAAAGCATGGCCAAGCATAATCTTTTCCAGTACACTGGAAAAGGATCCTCCTTGCAAGTAAGAAGAGATGCCACACAAAGGCAATACACCAATATGGGTACTTTCAGCCCGATTCCTCCTATATCTATCTATAAGAATTCCCACTGGTTCCTCTTAGGCCTTCAGGCATGCTGTCCTAGTTTTATTGCTTGTGGATACCTCAGCTGTCACATCAATTTTCTTTACTCTGTATCAATAACTCTTTGCTATTATTTGACTAGTGATGGTATGGTGGCTTCTGTTAGTCTTGTGATGTTTGTGGAATTATGGTGTGCTTTGTTCTTTAACAGGAATCCTTATCTTTGTTTTATGGGAGCTAGAATCACAGGTTAGAAGTTACATTTTGCAGGAACAGCATATACTTGATTAACTAGGGCACCCCCATCCAAAATTCCTCCTTTCACTTCAGGGTCCTTTCTAACTTTCTTGTCCAGAGGGCCATAATTTTCCCCCAATCTCCCTATTGCCCCTTTCACCTCCTTCCATCTGTAATCAGTTTTCATTTCTTTTCATGAATACCAAGCAAGTGATATAGATGGATTTGTAAAATTACCTCCCATGCCAATAATACGGTATAGTTAAAAATCATATCAGAATGCTTAAGAAGGTAAACGGCATCAGGATGTTATGTTTCTAGTCACAGATCATGTTATCATGACTTGCCAAAAAAGACAAGGGCGGGGGTGGTGTTGTGCAGAATAAACCATTGAAAACAAATGTGGGCTCAGCACTGGTGCCTGTAGCACAGTGCTTATGGCGCCAGCCACATACACCAAAGGTGGGGAGTTCGAACCCAGCGTGGGCCAGCTCAACAACAATGGCAACCACAACAAAAAGTAGTTGGGCATTGTGGCGGGTGCCTGTAGTCCCAGCTACTGGGAAGCTGAGGCAAGAAAATCACTTAAACCCAGGAGTTTGAGGTTCCTGTGAGCTGTGATACCACGGCACTCTACCCAAGGGCAACATAGTGAGACTCTGTCTCAAAAAAAAAAAAAAAGAAAGAAAGAAAGAAAGAAAACAAATGTGGTCATTTGTATGTCAGTGACCAAATTCTTACAGTTTTAAACTTTCAGATGTTTTATTATACAGAATAATCACAGCTACCATAGAGTGAGCATTTCTTCTCTACCAGGAGTTAAGTGTTTTATACATATACAAGCATTATTTCATTTAATCTATTTAACAGTTGTCATTTAAGTAGTAGTACACATATCTTCATCTTGCAGATGTAGAAACTAAAACTCAGAGATGAACCAACTTGTTCAAGGTCACACAATTTTTAAGATAAGCAATTAGATTTGAAACACATTTGTCTGACTCTGGGATCCCCACTACTAATTGTTCCACTTCTCGATCCCTGAAATATATCTTGGGGTTTCAATGAGGTTACATTGCTTATAAAATGTTTCTGCACTAAGCACTGGCATAGCAAGCCATTGGAGCCAATGGATGCAAGAAATGTTTGCTGTGTTTGTGGTGGCTGGTGGTTCTGTTTTCAGATAGCACAACAGGGTTGGAAGATGCTTGCACTGTATAGTCCCGACATGAATGAGGCTGACATCTCAGCTCCTTGGAATTTTCTGAACTAGTTTCATCCGTTTCTTAAAGCTTAATTGGAATAAATGAGAGGTCTTAGCATTTACATGAGCTTTCTTTTTTTTTTTTTTTTTTGCATATGACATTTTAGTCCATAGGATTCATTTGTTAATTATGCACAGCAAGGGAAATAAGATTTTTAATTTATTCCCATTTTTTAGCAAGGCAATAGAGATTTCAGTGAGAGATTTAAAATTAGGTTGGTGAATATTTTGTAGCAAATTCTAGACACATTTTCTGTTATATTCTACTCCTTTTGTACTTTTCCCTGACTCTTGGCAAATAGATATGACAGTAAAACTGAGGCTTTTTTCTGTAAACATATTTCTTATCTGGTATCGACTTGCTACCAAAACACTTTTTCAATTAACATCCTTTTAACAGAACACAATCCTGTACAATGACAGAATCTAATCAGTTGACATTTCCAACCCTGAAAAAATAATGATTGATGCTTACTTGAGAAGAATGCTTAAGCACTCATGAGTTAGCGTTTTAAAATGTTTAGTGAGGCTTGACAAGTATAAGGTATTATTAATTGCACTCAATTATTTAAGGGATTTTTAACCCTTAAATTTGCACCTATTGCTTTTGTTCTTTTGATTATTTGGTTTTGTTTTATAAGAATTATGATAAGAATACATCTCGTCCCTCAAAAGACTTCTCTCCTATCAGCTCTTACATTTTTAGGAGAATTAAACAATGTCTTGAAAACTAAAGGTTATCGATACAAAGCCATCTTTAATATTTCTCTTTCTTTTAAAAAAGGTTTTCTTAGGGAGAGAAAATTAAACTAGCATATATTTCCCCTCCCTAGTTTTCTAAAGCCAGAACCTAATAGTAAAAACACCAAGGGGAATATGGTGTTCTTCTTAAAATCAGGCCTGTATGAAAACAAAGCTGGTGACATCAGGACCAGAATTATACACCACAACTTGCATTGTTTGAGAAATATATGCCTTTATGCTATAGATGTTTTCTATATATGCCTTTATGCTATAGATGAAATATATGCCTTTATGCTATAGATGTTTTCGTTTATTTACTTCCCAACCACAGAAATTATTTTTTTATTCTGCTGGGCTTCTTTATGAATTAGACATGCCCTGACAAATTGCGTGATTATTTTGTAGTTAAATCTATTTTTGAAACATTTAAGATGTAAACTTATAAAACTATTTCCTTCTGATCAACATTCATATTGTTTTAGTAGTGCCTATCACAAGCTTCCCTCTCATATGGAAATTCCATCTATTGTCTCATTTTCTTCTACTCCAAATTATATCAGTTTTATTTTTTATATAAACTCCTTTTCATTCTATATTTTCTTTTCTGTTTTTTTTTTTTTTTGAGACAGTCTCAAGCTGTCAGCCTGGGTTGAGTGCCATGGTGTCATAGTTCACAGCACCCTCCAACTCTCGGGCTCAAGCAACCTTACTGCAGTTTTTCTATTTTTAGTAGAGATAGGGTCTTGCTTTTGCTCCGGCTGGTCTCAAATCCGTGAACTCAAGCTATCCACCGCCTCAGGCTCCCAGAGTGCTAGGATTACAGGCGTGAGCCACCATACCCAGGCTAGTTCTATATTTTCAAGAAATAATAAAGAAATACATGGAGAATGCTACAGAAATAGCAGGATTCAAGTGCATGGACAACCTAATGCCTATCACTATATCAACATTTTGTTTTCAAAATATAGTTTAGATATGGACATTTTTTATGATCATTTATTTCTACTGTCTTCATGAAATGATCTTAATCTATCAAAAGATACTTACACAAAATCAACACAGAGACTGAGCTGGAGCCCCTCTAAGAGGCCTGCTGGGTCCCTAAGCACAGAAATAAAGGAAACGTCATGAATTTCTTCAAGGGAAGTTCTGGGACACCTGGCAAAGCTTGAAACGTGAACGGATAACCTGATGAGAACAGAGGCTCTCTAGGCAAGCCAGACTCACTAAGTGTTTTGGTGTTTTGGTTCCCTGAAGAAACTAAAAATGGCATCCTAACAGATGTCCTTGAGTTGTTTTTCTGGAACCTCTACCAGATGGAAAATGCTGATAAGGGCAACTGAGGAGTTGATCTCTGACCTCCATTGTTTTTTTTTTGTTGTTGTTATTTGTTTGTTTGAGACAGAGTCTCGCTAGGTCGTCCTCGGTAGAGTGCGGTGGAGTCATAGCTCACAGCAACCTCAGACTCCTGGGCTCAAGCAATTCTCTTGCCTCAGCCTCCTAAGTAGCTGGGAATATAGGTGCCCGCCACCATGCCCAGCCATTTTTTCAGAGACGGGGTCTCACTCTAGCTCAAGCTGGTCTCAAACTTGTGAGCTCAGGCATTCTGCTTGCTTCAGCCTCCCAGAGTGCTAGGATTATAGGCGTGAGCCGCTGCATCTGGCCTTGACCTCCATTCTCTGTGGTTGTCACGTCCATCTTAACATTCCTTTCCGCCTTTGAATATCCTTTTCTTGGAGGCGCTATTGACAAAGAACTCTTTACTTCACTTTCTTTTCTTAGACTATTTTTATTACCTCCTATTCTCAACTGAACATTCTTCTTCCTCTCCCACGTTAATTTCTCTGTTCTCTCTCCCCCTCCTCTCCCTTTCTTCTTATAGCTTCTAAGAGTGCTTATACCATATTTGCTAGAGCCTTTTCTTCTTCGCTATTCTCAAGTATTTTATAAGAAGCATTTTAATTGTAGAATTCCTTTTTCTTCTTTCTTCTTAGCTGTTGTACTGTGATTGGCTGTTTGTTTGTTATGTTTTGTTTCTGACTGCGGGTGCATCTGTGGGCTTAGGCGTCTGGTAGCCCTTTTACGAATGTATTAGCCTATTTGCTATTAATGTGACTGGTGTTATAAATGTTTTCCTTGCCACCTTGATACTTCAGTCCACCCCCTGCCCAGGATTGGAAGTCTAGAACTCCAACTCATCCACAACCCAGACTGAATGCATTTACAATTGGACTGGAACTCTTGAACTGTACAGGCTGCAGTCACCACACCAGTACCTTGGTGGAGGGCTGGTCAACCACAA
>CAUYON010186290.1:0-10019 GCA_963573935.1 Arctocebus calabarensis
CTGTAGTCCCAGCTACTCGGGAGGCTGAGGCAAGAGAATCTCTTGAGCCCAAGAGCTGGAGGTTGCTGTGAGCAGTGTGATGCCACGGCACTCTACCAAGGGTGATAAAGTGAGACTCTGTCTCTACAAAAAAAAAAAAAAGAAAAACAGTTAGGAAAATCTTCACTGACAATGTTGGCCAACAAAATATGACTCTTGCATCACGACAATGCACCAGCTCACATGGCACTGTCTATAAGGGAGTTTTTAGTCAGTATTGGAATACTCTCCCCACTGACTTTTTTCTTACCTGAAGATAAAGGAAATACTGAAAGGAGGACTTTTTTTTTAAGACAGAGTCTCACCATGCTGTCCTGTAGAGTGCTGTGGCATTACAGCTCACAGCAACCTCAAACTCTTGGGCTTGGGCAATTCTCTTGCCTCAGCCACCCAAGTAGCTGGGACCACAGGCACCCGCCACAATGCCCAGCTATGAAAGGAGGACATTTTGATGGCATTCAGGACAGCAAGGGTAATATGGGGAGTGCTCTGATAGCGATTCCAGAAAGAGTTCCAAACTTGGTTTGGAGGGTAGACAAGGCTCTGGCGTCAGTGCTTCCCAAGGGGAAGTGGGTACTTGGAAGGTGATCATAGCAATATTCAGTACTCAGGTATGTAGCACTTTTTCTAGGATGAATTCTTGAGGTTAATTGCCAGAGCTTGTAAAACTATGGTAGCCACACTTTTTTTTCAAAGCTTTTAAAACACATTAAATTAAATTAATTAAATTTAAATTACAGGATTGGAAAAAGAATTTCTTGATAGTAAACATTTTGGGTAAACATAAGCTTTCTAAATTTATAAGTATTTCATTGAAAATATTAATACTCTAAACTACTACTCTTTACATAAAGGGGAAACTTCAAATCCCATACTCAAGGAAGAAGTGGAGGAAAAGCAATACCTTAAGAGCAACCATTCCTACTTCTCCACTTTCCTTGGGCGACCTAACATCTTACATAGACTAATTACAAAAAGAAATTTTAGAGTCCATTGAATTTAAGCACAAGATACAGCTAAAATTTCCCCAAGGATTCTAAATATTTGATGTTTATAAGTGTGAATAATTAATAGGTATAAGGCAGATTATAAAACTACTTGAAAGATGAAAAGAAATTGCCATTGAATAGCCAAAAGTCAGTAAATATAAATTTTACTATTGAGTTTGCTCCAAGCTTCCTTTTCTATCCTGGATCTGCGTTTTTTGTGTCCAAGGTTTTTTCCTGCTGGACTCCAAGATGGCAAACAACTTAACATTATCATGTCCTTGTACATGGGAAGCACTTATTTGGGAAACAAAAACACCTTCTTTCCTCTTCACCAAATATTAAAGTTGTCTTTTTTGCTATTTGCTTCTTTCAACCAGTCATCAGCTCCTTCATGTAAGAAGTTACTGGGCAAGAGCAAGTTACTTTGGCTGTCTCAGTGTAATGACTGGTAAATAAAGGAACCATCACAAATGTCTCATGACCAAGGTACAACTCTACAAGTGTCTTTGGCCATGGCTTCATTTCTTCAATCATGCCCTGAAATAAACCACTATTGAATCAAGAATCTTCTCTCAGGCAGCACCTGTAGCTCCATGAGTAGGGCACCGGCCACATACACCAAGGCTGGCAAGTTCAAGCCCAGCCCAGACCTGCTAAACAACAATGACAACTGCAACCAAAACATAGCTGGATGTTGTGGCAGGCGCCTGTAGTCCCAGCTACTCAGGAGGCTGAGGCAGCCCAGGAGTTGGAGGTTGCTGTGAACTGTGATGCCATAGCACTGTACCAAGGGTGAAGAAAGAGAGAAAGAGAGACGGATGGAGGGAGAGAGAGAGGGAGGGAAGGAAAGCAAGGAGAGAGAAAGAAAGAATGAACAAATCTCTTCTCACCTAAGAGAGGCCTTTAAGGAACAGATGCTTCAGACTAGTTCAACATAGTACATAGGTAATTCAGGAGAGTGAACCAAAAAAGAGGAAGATGTGAACAAAAAAGAGGAAAGACAATTAACATAACATACAGTTCACTTGAACAATCATTGGTATAAATTCCTTATCATTCTTTTTATTATTTAAAAATTACAATATTTTCAGTCTTTTGCTTTCCTTTTCCACATCATCTGTAATGTTGTGTAGTTTTCTGGAGTTCAGAACCAGGGATACCACACTTTCCCTGAAGTCTCTAGTACCATGATCTCTGCCAACATTTTGAAGCTCATCGAACAAAGCCAATGTCTGACTTTGGCCTGAACAATTTTTTGCTCTTCTAATTCTGCAAGAAGGGCCTGCTTAGTACATAATTCAGTCTTATACTTCTCCTGTAACTAGTCAATTTCTTTCTGGAGATGTTGAAATTCTTCCTCGCTATAAAGATGTATCTCCTTACATTTATCTTTAGGAAGCAAGATGTTTGGAATATGCAAAATCAACCCCAAAAACAGCTGCTCCATTTTGCCAAAAAGGTTATCAAAATGTCCTTTCACGAAGCTAAGAAACGTCTCTGTGCATTTGTGAATTTGGACTGAGCTGATCTCACAGTCTGGGATGCCATCCATATTCTTCAGAATAACATGTTCAACAGCCTGCATCACTTCAAATAGATAGTCTTAAAATGCAATACAGATCCTGAGCATGCCCGTTTGTGAGGTGAAGCCAAAGTACTGGGCCTCATAGGTCATTGGATCAACAAACATCTTGTTTTATTTTGCTATGTTATTTCTTATTGTGAAAATTACAGCAACCATGAGGGTGATGAATTTAACCACACACCAACTTCTTGCTACTTTCTTTAAACCACTGCTAGCTGTCAGAGATAGGGGACACTGCTAGGTCCCCCAAATTCTGATTGATTAGTGCCTCAGCAAACGAAAGCATACACAGAATAGTATCACATTCCTGATTCAGTAGCCACACTTTTGGAGCTCAATAGTTGTGTGTAGATGTGAGCTCCCATGTTGGATGGTATACCACATATCCACTGCTATGGGAATGTCTAAGGGTCCATTGGTCAGGGACAGCCTACAGCGAGACTTCCACATTCAAAGCCCTGTTTGTCGTTCCCTAGCTAGATGACTTTGGGCAGATTGTTCTACTTCTCTCTACCTCAGCTTCTTCATCTGAAAAATGGATTTAGTGATAATACTAATATCAAAGGGCTATTGTGAGAATTCCATGACTTGATGTATGCAGAGCTTTTGGAAAGGTGCCCATAGTGGAGGTTTATTAATATTATAATCAGCCTTTGATATTTATTTCATGTGATTCACACTATATCATGTATTAGCATTATCATACTATTAATAATATAGCATTGATTAACACCTATTATTGATATTAATATTATTATTTACCTCATTCCAATAATGATTATTGTTTTTTGTTTGTTTGTTTTGTTTTTGAAATAGAGTCTTACTTTGTCACCCTCGATAGAGTGCCGTGGCATCACAGCTCGCAGCAACCTCCAACTCTTGGGCTTAAGCAATTCTCTTGCCTCAGCCTTCAAAGTACCTGGGACTACAGGCAGCCACCACAATGCCCAGCTATTTTTTTGTTGTAGTTGTCATTGTTGTTTAGCAGGCCCGGGCCAGGTTCAAAGCCTACTGTAAATGTGGCCAGCACCCTAACCACTGAGCTATGGGTACTGAGTCAATAATCATTATTGTTATTTTTCACCTCCATGGTTTAGATGAGCCTCCCATTACTTTTAATCCTCATATCTGGCCGGGTATAGTGGCTCACACCTATAATCCTAGCACCTTAGGAGGCCAAGGTGTGTAGATTCCTTGAGCTCAGGAGTTCAAGACCAGCCTGAACAAGCACAAGACCCCATCTTTACCAAAAAATAGAACATACATGCCAATCAATCCAGGAATGGATAAACAAACTGTGGTATATGTATACCATGGAACACATGTCAGCCATAAAAAGATGGAAACTTCATACCTTTTATATTAACCTGGATGGAAGTAAACACATTCTTCTTAGTGGAATGGAAAATCAGGTCTGACACGGTGGCTCACACCTGTAATCCTAGTACTCTGGGAAGCCGAGGTGGGTGGATCACCTGAGCTTACAAGTTCGAGACCAACCTGAAACAGAGTGAGACCCTGACTCTAAAAATAGTTGGACATTGTGGTAGGAACCTGTAGTCCCAGCCACTCAGGAGGCTGAGGTAAAAGAATCACTTAAGCCCAAGAGGTGGAGTTTGCTGTGAACTGTGATGCCACAGCACTCTACCAAGGGCAACATAGTAAGACTCTGTCTCAAAAAAAAAAAAAAGAAAGAAAAAATCTTAGCTTTTTTCATCACTTCCATAATTAATATCACTCTTTGTGAAACCTAAGGCTAATTTTTGAGATACCTTCCAGTGGATTGGCTGACCCACCCACGCCAAGGAACTAACTCAGCTAGTAGTGCGCCACCCCCCTCACACCTAGGAACTGACTCAGCACAAGAATAAAATTTCTATACCCCTGTGGTTCCACCTGAAATCCAGCCAATCAGCAGACCACACTGCCTAGCTCTTCACCTGCCTAACTGTCTTTAAAAACATTTTATCACAAATTATTGAGGAGACAGATGTGAGAACTTCCTCCCCACTCCTTGCATGGCACCTGCTGTAATAGTAGACTCTTTCCCTGCTATAATCCCTGCTGTCTCAGTGTATTGGCTTCTTACTAAGCAGCAGGCAATGAACCTGGTAAAGTTGCAACAAAGATAGTCTAAGGTTGTTAGACTCCAATGCCCATGACTGTCTACTTGACCATGAGCTTTCTTGAGGCAGAAACGAATGCAAAGGCCCTGAGGTAGACATTGCTGTGTGCATCTGACATGAGAAGCATTGGTCAGTTATGGAGGCATCAGGATATGGAAAAGAGAGGGATGTGACAGGAAGGGCTGAGAATTAAAGCTAGAGGAGTGGATAGGGGCCAACCAGATATTGAGCAGCAGCCTGAGAATCTGCAACTCTATTTAGAAAGCAGCAGAGTGCTCTCAAAAAGCATTCTGATCTGAGTCTGTCTCTTACTGCTCCATCTAAACATCTCGCTTAGAGAAATCCTTAAAGGTTTGTTTGAGGATTAAATGTGTTCATATGTGCAGAAGGGCTTAGACTGAGAACCATCACAGTTAGTGCTTAAAAACAGCTGTTATTGGTGATAGTAATGGCATCCTTGTCCTCACAGAGGTGACAAGACCAACTGTAGTTTCAGGAGACCAGAAGAACAGAGAGTAATAAAGAATGCTTCATGTTAGAAGGAGACTGAGACTTAAAACCTTAGAAGGGGGTGAGGACCCTGCTGCCTAAGAAATCCTGTGATGCTTGAGGAGGTAGAAACATCTTCCCACTGTGGAAAAAATCATTTGGAAGAGGGTAGAGAGATTATGAAAGGAATCTTAAATCTTCTAACCTGTGTGTCATGTTGACTGTTTGCTTTTGTTATTTTTAAAGAAAAAGGGATGTAGTTTTTTCAGTTCTCACAAGGAGTTTGTGATTTCTCCCCTAATAAAAGTTCAATAACCATTCATTCATTCATTCGATAAATGTCTGTGGGTTATCTATAATGTGGTAAGGAGAGACTTATAGGTCAACATAAGAGGTGAGGCAGACTGTGGTGGCTCATACCTGTAATCTCAGCACTGTGGGAGGCTGAGGCCCACCTCAGGGTCCCTTGAGCTAGGAATTTGAGACCAGCCTAGGCAAGACCCTGTCTCTACAAAAAACACAAAAATATATCAGAAGTAATGTAGCAAGACCCCATCTCTACAAAAAAAAAAAAAAATACAAAAATACATAAGAAGTAATGCAGCTATGATTATTAATGATTATATTAAGTCTACAATTCTTAGTTGTATTTAGATAAGAGTTATTATTGCATTGACTCATTCTGCTGTTTGATGTTTACTTTGCAACACCACATCCAGAAAACTTTGCATTAATAATCCCATTCAATTTTCTCAGCAGCTTTGTGAGATCAGGTTTTATTTTTTAAATAAATGTATTATGTATATTTGAGATCTACAACATGATGTTATGAGCCACGTATAGATGGTAAAATGGTTACTATAGTGAAGCGGATTAACATGTCAATTTCTATTCGTGTATATTTTGTGTAGTTGAGGAAACCAGTGTTCAGAAGGATTAAGAACCTGCCCAAGGAAATATTGCCAGTAGATGAAAGAGGTTGGGCATGGAGGATAAGGAACCAGGGCGGAGGAGTCCACAGCTCTCATCAGAAGGTTGATGGTGATTTTTCAATAGAAGGAAACGGTGAGGAGAATATTTGGGGTTAGCTGAGGAGAAACATTTGGAGTAAGGGAAAGAGAGAGGATAGGAGACAAAGATTTGAACAGAACCTATTTTCCATCACTTTTTCATTCCACAAACATTTATTAAGCAACCACCATGACACAAAAGATAGTGGACGGCAGGGGTTCAGGAGTGGGGTAATGGTAGTCCTTGAAGAGAGGATATCTGGGGCAGAGGACTTAATGAAGACAGAGCTATTTAGATGCTTGGATGAAGGGTGCTCCAGGCAGTGGGAATAGAAAGTGCAAAGGCCCTGAGGCAGGAGTGAGTTTGAGAAGCAGCAAAGAAGGGCAAGCACGGTGGCTCACACCTGTGATAGCCTGAACTCATAAGTTTGAGAACAGATTGAGCAAAAGCATGACCCTCATCTGTAAAAAAATAAAAAGAAAGAAAAATAGCCAGGCATTGTGGCAGATGCCTATAGACCCAGATACTTGGCAGGCTGAGGCAATAGAATTGCTTGAGTCCAAGAGTTTGAGGTTGCTGTGAGCTATGATACCCCAGCACTCTACTAGGGGCAACAAAGTGAGACTCTGTCTAAAAAAAAAAAAAAAAAAAAAAGAGAGAGAGAGAAAGAGAAGCAGCGAAGAAATCAAACAGATGAAATAGAGAACATGAGGGCAAAGGACAAAGTAATAGTAGATACTTGTAGAACCAAAGAAAGTTTTTGCCTTTTTTTTTTTTTTTTAAGAGACAAGGTCTCACTTTGTCACCCAGGCTGGGGTGCAAAGATGTCATTATAGTTCATTGAAGCATTGAATTCCTGGGCTAACGTGATCCTTCTGCCTCAGCCTCCTTCCTAATTAGGACTACAGGCCCACATCATTGCACCAGCCAATTTTTTATCCATATTTTTAGAGATGGAATCTCACTATGTTGCCCAGGCTAGCATTGAAATCCTGGGCTCACATGATTCTCCTGCCTCAGCTTCCTGAGTAACCAGGACAACAGGTGGACACCACAGCACCTAACCAGAAGTCTAATCCTCATTTTTCATAATTTCCTTCTACCTGCTCCATGGAAAGAAGACTGTTAGGTGCATGGAGGAAAGGAGAGGGGCTAATAGGCTAATGTGATGTGATGATGATGAGAAAAATGATGGTGGCCAGACTAGGGAGGTGGTGAGACATGGTTAATCTGTGGGTAGATTTTAAAAACCCAGAAAAATGTGCTGCTTCTTGGAGAGAGGGAGAGAGAAGAGGTTGGGGACAGAGAGAGAAAGAGAGGGAGAAAGAAAGAAAGGAGAGAGAAAGAGCAAGAGAGAGATTTGTTATAAGGAATTGACTCAAGTGTTTAGAGACTAAGAAGTCCCAAAACATGCAGTGAGGAAGCTGGGGACCTAGAAAGGTGATGGTGTAAGTTCCAGTTCAAGGCAGAAGAGCATTGATATCCCAGTTCAAATAGTCAAACAAAATTCTCTATTCCTCACACCCCCAACCATTTTGTTCAGTTCCGGTCTTCAATAGATGGTATGAGAACCTCCCCCACCCTTGAGAGACCCACATTACCACCCCTGTGGCTTCATCTAACTCCAATTACCTCCAAAGTCCCCATACCCAAATACTATCACATTGGGAGTTCAACATGTCAGCTTTGGGGGAACACAAACACTCAGTCTGTAACACTGAAGCTATGTTACAGACATGCAGAGTTTGAGATGCTGGTGAACATCCAATTGGACAAAGCGAATACGCAGCTGGGTGCAGGAGCTCAGCAGAGACCGGTAGCAGGTGCAGAGCCAAAGCACTGGGGGAGAGGTGCCTACCCAACTCTGTGTGATCTGCCCTGCAGCTCTCTCTCACTTTATTTTATGAAAATAATGTCCTTTTTATAACAGTTTTTTCCCTGATTCAGGATCCAGTTGTCATGTTTCTTTATTCTTCTTCAATCTGGAACAATCTTAAGCCTCTGTCTCTTGTGACATTGACATGTCTGAAGATAAAATCCACTCACAATGTTCTGCGATGTGGGTTCATCAGAGGTCCACTCGGGGTTCCATTCAGGTTGTGTGTCTCTATGACAGAACCAATAAGATGTGTGTGGGGAAGAGCAGAGAAAGGGGTTTGGGGAGAGAGGGAGAGATTGAGATTGATTTAGTGTAAGGAATTTGCCTCATGTGATTACAAAGGCCAAGAAATTCTAAGACCTGTAGTGAGCAAAGCTAAAGACTCAGGAGAGCCCATCATGTCCTAGCTTGGAGGCCAGCATGCTCAAGACCCAGGAAAAGCCAATATTCAGTTCAAGTCAGAAGGCAGGAAAAAGACAAGACCCCTTTCACAAGCCACTGGGCAGGAGAAGGGAGGGTCATCCTTTTTGTTTTATTCAGGTGTTCAACTGACTAGACAAGGACCACCCACAGGAGGGCAGACAATCTTCTTTATTCCATCTACCCTTCAAATGTTAATAGAATCCAAAACATTCTCACAGACATACCCAAGATAATGTTTAACTAAATACCTGGACACCCTACGGCCCAGTCAAGATGACACAAAAAACTAATCATCACAGTACCCATGGTGATTCCTGCTGAATCAATTATCACAATAATGGTTGCCAAATGTTGATTTTTCTCATGCTACTATTTCTCTTACATTTATTAGTTAGTATTGCAATTTAAGAAAAGTTTCTGCTTCTGCCTCATTTGATTACTTACTCATAATTTACTTGTATTAGTATAAACTAGATCCTTACTGCTTATTGCATTTGATAGGAGTAAAATCGATGACTATCATTATTTACTTATTTTATTTTACCTTATTTTTTTGAGACAGGGTCTCACTATGTTGCCCTCAGTAGAGTGCTCTGGCATCAAAGCTCACAGTAACCTCAAAGTCTTGGGCTTAAGTGATTATCTTGCTTTAGCCTCCCAAGTAGCTGGGACTGCAGGTGCCTACCACAACACCCAGATATTTTTTCTTGCAGTTGTCATTGTTGCCTCAGCTGGCCCAGGCCGCCAGCCACTGTGCTACATGTGCCAAGCCTCATTATTTATGTTGATGCTTACATTCTTCCAGCCTTAACCACTAAGACTCCCTTCAGGCTGGCTAGCTGTCCTCTTGACAGGTTCTTGTTATTCTTTGAGAATTTCCTTACTTTCTGATATAAGGTATTCTAACTCTTCATATACTTTCTAAGACAGGAATCTTTGTCTTATTCATCGATGTGTCCTAAACACTTAAAATGCTGCTTGGCAAGCAATAGACACTCAATAAACATTTGTGGAATGAATTAATGAATGCATAGAGGGCCTCTGGCTAGATGATGCTATGTATCATTTATTAAGTCTCCAGATGCTAAGTGGAGGCAACTCCCTAAAGGGACAGAGAAAGAGTTAAAAGAAGAGGTTTCATTTTTTCTTTTCTTTTTTTTTTTTTTTTTAATTGTTGGGGATTCATTGAGGGTAGAACCAGGAATACAGATTGCATTTGTTAGGTAAAATTCCTCTTATAATTGTGTCCCACCCCCAAGAAATGAGTCACACAGTATGACCCCCAAACCCCCACTCTTTCTCTCTCTCTGCTCCCCCACCCCCACCATGTACTAGGTTATCAATAGTCCTTATATCAGATTTGAGTGCGTAGTATTATTGCTTCTCCATTTTTTTTTTTTTCAAATTTGTATAGAATTTAATTAACAAAATATAATAGAAGAAGAATGGTCCTGGTGGGCTCTGGGGGAAAAGCCCAT
>CAUYON010186296.1:0-15785 GCA_963573935.1 Arctocebus calabarensis
TCCATTCTTGAGATACTTTGCTAAGAAGGTGTTCCAGCTCCATCCATGTAAACATGAAAGAGGTAAAGTCAATAAATTGTGGTACATGTATACCATGGAAAACTATGCAGCTTTATTCTTTTTTAATATAGGCCTATAACAGCCTTTATTCTCAGCCCCACTACCATGATGTAGCCCTTCTCAAGTCTCTATGAAATGTTCCATTTATTCAATGAAGATTTTTAACTCTGGCTGTTGTGAACAACTCCTATCCCTTCATGAGTTTAGGGAATTATTTGGCTTATAGCTCTTCTATAATCATTTGTTCCTTCAAACTGTTTGTTGTCTAGCCTCATGCAATTTTAACCTAGACATGTGAAATTCGTTATTAAGCCAAAGTTTCAAGCACATCCCTTCAAATATTATGGTTTTGGTTCTCTTTTTCTGAATAGACCTTTCCTCTCCATGACTCTGCCCCACAAATTCTAGCTGCCTTGCTTTGTCCAAGCTCAACTCAGCAACACTGCATTTTGTGGTCCTCCATCTCTATAGTATAGAATCTCGTGTATGTGAGCTTACATGATTTGGAGGCTTATCTCCTCTCATTTGATATTTTGCTTTCTATAGCAGGAAGTGGGAGTGATTTAGGGCTTAATTCATTTGTTTTCCTTCTCTTGAGTGTCACAATCCTGTGATGCCTATTGTCAGTTCAAACTGTTTTTTTCATATATTTCTTCTAGTTTTCTATTTAGGGCCAAAGGGCAATTATGAACTTTGTTACTGTTAGCAGCATTGCAGTCCTTTCTGGAAATTCTAGAAGAGGATATCTTCCCTTGCATTTTATAGCCTCTAAAAGATCCCCATCCTTCATCTACAAAGCCTGAAACACTGCGTCTTTTATGCCTTTCTTTCATAGTTACATCTCCTTCTGATTCTCTTTTGCCTCCCTTTTCCAATTTTAAGGAACTTTGTGATTATATAGGGCTATCCTGAATAATCCAGAATAAGCTCCCTATTTTAAATTAAATTCAGCTGATGAGTAGTCTTAATTGTATTTTCACCCTTAATCCCCCTTTGCCATGTAACCTAACACAGTCACCATTCTGAGAATTAGACCGGGGAAGTCTTTGAGGGGTTCTTAGTCTGCTTACCACGAAGGACAAATAAATAATACTTTATAACAGTCTCTGATTTTGATCCTAGACTTGGTCTAAAATGTGAATCTAAAGAAAATAACTTCTCATGCAACTTTAAAACTCTGCTCTTCACAGTCTCAAAAATCCATTGACCATAAACTTGCAAAAGTATAAAATTAATTTTCATTTATATGTTTGTGAATTAGAATAGAACATAGATAGGAAAATGAATGAAAATTTCTCATTACAGATTTCAATATTGATTGCTTACTTTTCTTATTACATATCAACAAGTTGTACTAAATACATAGATGGATGTATTTAGACAGAGTCATTGTCATTCATCTCCTATATAGTAGCTACAGACTTTACTATAAAGCCATGTGCTCATATGAATGCATATCTCCTTTTCTAAGATGTGGGATCTTTCTGATTTTTCTTGGATATGAGTCGCTCAAAGACATCCTTATTCTAATTCTCAGAACTATAAATATGTTAGGTTGCATGACAAAGGAGGATTAAGGGTGCAAATGGAATTAAGACTAGTCATTTTTTATGTATGCCGACATCTAATCTCTTGACATCAGTTATAACATTCACATTTGGGACTTTGATCTGAGAATGCTATTTGAGGCCATATTAAGTTCTCACAGCAGTTGTAAAAGCTAATAAGGCTGGGACCTTGTTGAGTATTAAAACAGGGGGGACCTGACTTTATGTTTTGCAATAGTACAGATTGCAATAGTGCACAAATAAGCCTTCATATGTGAGGAGAAATTGGCAGAGATTGTCAGTCAAAAGTCAGAATGCTTGCTCCTTTCTCTGATTTCTCTCTTCTCCTCCTCCTCATTTTGCAACTTCTTTGAATGTGCTCCCCTGTGACTGGCTTTGTATTCTTCCCAAGCCAATTGTATATTTCTGAAAAGATGGACATCACAGTTTTTATTTCTTTTAAACCATCCCGTAGTAGAAGTTCCTGGTGACCACACCTGGTGCATAACAGGTCTGGAGGAAACACTCATAAAATTAGCAGATGCCTCTCCCTCTCATGAAGATGATGCCATCTCCCAGAAAATTCTTAATACATTTCAGATGAATGTATGATTATTTTTAAAATCATCTTTTTGTGAAAAATTATTCTCCCAGAATCTTGTAATTGGATGGGCTCATAGTAAATAACAATTATGATTGTGACTACAGACTGAAGGGGTTTCTAGAAAACACTTCCACGAAGTAGCAGGCTCCCCAACAAGCAACCAAGCAAAGACATTCCCCATAACTCCAAAATTTATGAAGTTGCCACCTGTTACTTGACACCACAATGATAACGCATCACAATCCCATAGGCTGTTCACATATCCTATGAACAGCCATTTTAGTGAAAGAAGAATAGATTTAATAAAAGCCCTGTGGGGGCAGTATTGAGATTTTCAAGTCATTTTCTATTATCCCCGAGCTATTGGTCTCCTTCTTCCTCCAACTGTGTTCTCCTTTTGAAATCCTTGCCTGTACATAAGTTCACTTACCTGAAGGTATCCCATCCACTGGCTTTATGAGTGCTAATCTGGTTACTAGATATCATCATAAACTACTGTTACTAGATATCATCATAAACTACTGTTTTCTGGAGTACTCATGTGTCTGTGTGTGCCTATGCAACAAACCATCTAAAAAACAAATCAATGTAACCTAATCATATATAGCCTCATATTAATCTGAAATTTTAAAAAATTAAGAAAATAAAAGGAAAATAAACAAGCCGTGCCAACAAAACAAAACAAAATTACCACTCTCACAAAAGTAAAACATGTAGAATTCATGTAGAAAATTTGGACCTCAGGTTTTCTGGAGTTGGTACAGTATTTTACATAATAATCCAGATTCCCGACTTACCTTGAAAACTACAAAAACTGATAACATGGGGTCATCCTTACTGTGTGATAGCAATTAGCCAAACATGAACAGCAGTCACTTCCACTGATTAGGCATGTTCTCTCCAGTATGTCCCAGTCCCCACCACTCCCTCAGCCTGCCTGATTCATTGAAATGTAAGAACCCTGAGACAGACAGAGCTGCCAACAAAGACTGGCACTCTAGGAAGGTCCCGCAGTGTTTATGATACCTCCATTCAGTATCTACTAGGAAGGAAGTAAAAAGGAATATTTATTAGATATCAAGAATGGGCAAATGACGCTTGCTATTAAGTAGCTCACATAGGAAAGGAATCCAAGAAAACAAATAGCCCACATACAGTAAGACACACTCCAGGACCTGGGTAAGGTACAGCTTTATGTCTGCAACTAGCATTTCTCCAGGCAGGCACCGACAGAGTCCTTGTAGAAGCAGGAAGTATAAATTCAGACATGGGTCTGCTTGGAGGACAAAACTTCAGAAACTAGGCATGCTGGCACTGCAAGGCAGGAATGAGGATTCTGCATACCTTCATTTCTTCATGTGCGAATGGGGATAATAAAAGCCTCTCATTAGGTTGCTGTGAGAGTTAATGAGTTGAGGTATTACATGAGTTAATTTTAAGCTTTTAGAGGCTATTGGCACATATAAAATGGCTTATAAATGCTAGTTATTATTTTGATTTAATAACTATTATAATAACTTTTAGAAGCTCTAAGGTAAAAACTTGATTCTGGGGGTGGTGAGACCAAGCCTGGTTTGTTTACAGGGAACATGCTCGGAGTTCAATGGTGCACCCAGATAAGGGACCGTGGATGCAGTGCAGGGGTGACGAAGAGCTCCTGGCCTCAGACTCCAGTGGTGCTGAGAGCACCCTTTGTATTTCTGAATAGCTATTCTGAATAGCTGTCTCCTTTGAAGACAGGGAGGACATTTCTTTGGCATCTTCTAGCACCTTCTACAAGTTTAGCTCTTAGAAGATTATCATAAAAGCTTATTTTTTAAAAAAGAAGTATATGAGCAAATGAGGAAACTTGAAACTGGACTGACACAGGCTTAGGAATGGCCAGAAGAAAGGGGAAATGTCCCCAGGCAGGGGAGTAAACAGTTCTATGAGCAAAGAATATATGGTATCTATTGACATCATTCCTGAGGACTCACAACCTTGGGCAATTGTGCCCACTGTGTATATCATCTGGCCATTAGCAAAATCAGCTTCTGTTTCTTTTTAACAATATAAAGATAGATCACTTTTTTGTACTATGCAAGGTGTCCCTCAGGCTGCCTGTCTGTCCCAAATTAGGGTCTGTTCAGGAAGTGCCTGATTATTCAAAGTTGAATAATTTTACCCTGTGGCAAGAAGAAAACAAACACTTAGAACAACAGAGAGCACTTGCATCTCCTCTTCTCTGTCTCCCTGGTCTCATCCATGAACGGCAAAGAAGAGAGGAAGACCAGAAATCGGCCAATGAAGACAGATCCAGAGGCCAGTGTAAGTCCTTTTGGACAAATCTGCCTGTCCTGGAACTAGGCCCACTGCTGTTAAATGGTCATTTTTCTAAGAAAAATGCCTTTGCCCAACATTTTTGCAACTCTTGTCCAATGCACACTGTGGCATGAACTCCTCTCCCCTTTATCCATACTGCCAGCTTCCCTCTGTGGAGCCAATAACCTGTTTACCAGACATGGCATCAGGGACCAAGAAATCCCCAAAGCTCAGGACATGGTCCCTGGGCACAGTCCCTCAGCTAGTTTGCCTTGAATGCACAATAGAACTAGTTATTGTCAATGCCAAACTTTATCTCCTCCCCCAAACCCCGTCATCTGTGAGGGAAGAGAGAATTGGAAAGAATGTTTCTAACCAAGAAACTTTTCACAAAGAAATACCTTTCTCTTCAACTTGAGCAACCCGTTTCTTCAGCTCTCTGCTTGATGAGAGCCAACCTGTATGCAGGTGAGATTGGCAGCTGCCCAATTACTAGGATTCAAGGATACTGAAATGTTTCGTAAGACTCCGTCCCTCACTACTCAAATTGTGGATACTAAGGCAACGGTTCAAATGTAAGCACCTGACTGTATGGCTTGTTTATACAGATTACTGATATAAAGGAAAAATTTAAAATGTCAGGACTACTCCCGCCCCCCAGTTCATTATCCTAAAAGGGAGAACCAGTCCTGAGAACTAAGTCACACAGCACTGCCATCCTCTCCCCAGTGAGCTATAGGGGTCCTCTTTTAAGAAATGAAGGCACTTAGAAAATGACTAAGCAGGATTGTTTTTGGTGGACAGAATATGGGAGGGAGAAAGGAAGCCTGGCTGGCAAGATGGGCTTGTTATATAGATAAGCCTCATAATAACAGCTCTCAGGGAAATAATTTTATTTTGATCTCAAAGGTGTCGGAATCTCCTCAAACCTGTCCCAACTCAGACAGGGCCTGGCTGCATTTAAAGGAGATAATCCTTTGAGTAGATACCCAGCAGGGGGATTGCTGAATCGAATGGTATGTCTACTTTTAGTTCTTTAAGAAATCTCCATACTAAGTTTGTGTGGGGCCACTATGCAAAGTTGTCAAGAATAAGACCTACTTTAAGAGATACCAAGTGAAATTTAGAAGACAACATGAGGGTAAAACTGATTACTATGCTCGGAAACGCTTGGTGTTACGGGATAAAAATAAATACAACACGCCCAAATACAGAATGATAGTTCCTGTGACTAACAGAGACATCATTTGTCAGATTGCTTATGCCCATAGAGAAGGGGATATGATAGTCTGTGGAGCTTATGCACATGAACTACCAAAATACGATGTGAAGGTTGGCCTGACAAATTATGCTGCAGTGTACTGTACTGGCCTGCTGCTGGCCCGCAGGCTGCTCAATAGGCTTAGCATGGACAAGATCTGTGAAGGCCAAGTGGAGGTGATCGGTGATGAATCTGATGTGGAAAGCATTGATGGCCAGCCTGGTGCTTTTACATGCTATTTGGACACAGGCCTTGCCAGGACTACCACTGGCAATAAAGTTTTTGAGGCTTATCTATCCGTCACAGTACCAAACAGTTTCCTGGTATGACTCTGAAAATAAGGAATTTAATGCTGAAGTACATCGGAAGCATATCATGGCTCAAAATGTCATGGATTATATGCGTTACCTAATGGAAGAAGATGAAGATGCTTACAAAAAACAGTTCTCTCAAAACATAAAGACCAACGTCACTCCCGACATGTTGGAGATGTATAAGAAAGCTCACGCAGCTATACAAGATAAACCAGTCTATGAGAAGAAGCCCAAGAGAGAAGTTAAAAAAGAAGAGATGAAACCATCCCCAAATGGCCCTTGCCCGGAAGAAAGACCAGGTAGCTCAAAAGAAGGCAAGCTTCCTTAGAGCTTAGGAGCGAGCTGCCGAAAGCTAAACCAAACAATAATTTTATATGAGTGTTTCCTGATTAAAAACAATAAACTTATTCATAAAGCAAAAAAAAAAAAAAAAAAAGACAGAAAGAAAGAATCAATACAGTGAACTGTGGGAAAACTTTGAGCAGCTTAGTACATTTGTAATTAAAGTCCCCAAAAGAAAGGAGAAGATGGCCAACTAAAAAGTGTTTGAAGAAATAATGAAAAAATTTTCAAATTTGGTGAAAGCTATATACTCACAGATTCAAAGAGCTCAACAAATTCCATGTACAAGAAAGATGAAGAAAGAAAAAAAAAAAAAAAACTTCACCAGAACATCTCGTAATCAAACGCTCAAAAACTGTGGGAAAAAAACACCCTTTCAAAACCAGTCAGAAGGGGGGGAAAGATACACACCCAGGACCAAAGATGAGAATGCTAGCAGATTTCTCATAGGAAGCAATGCACATGAAAAAATAGTGGAAAAACATATACATATACAACTAAAAGAAAAACTGTCAGCTAAAAATTCTATAGTCAATGAAAACATTTTTCAAAACTGAAGCTGAAATAAAGACATTTCCGACATACGAAAGCTGGAAGAATTCATGACCAGCAGGTTCATACCATAAGAAATGTTATGTGCAGAAGGAAAATGACACAAGATGAAAGTATGGCTCTGCACAATGGAAAAATGAGCACTGGAAATAGTAACTACATGGGTAAATATATACAATTCTTCAATTACTTAAACTTTTAAAACTTACCTTCCAGGTGTCCCTGGGGAACTGGGAATTATCTAGATAAGCTCACTTCCCTCAATTTTTCATGCAAACCCAGAAAAAAACAAAGGAGGGGGGGAAAGCCTTGGGGAAGGCTCATAAGTAGCATAAAGCCAGCATGCCCTCCTCTTTGAACTGAAATAGGAAAAATTTCAACAGAGTCTTGATTGACTTCATTATAAAGTCTATGTTTAATGAGATATAGCTGTCACTATGCAGTCAGCTTTTACATTTAAATTGATTTTTAAGGAGCTGCCCACTCTTTAGATGGTTTCAGGTATGCCTGTTATACTTCTTGGGAAATTATTTTTTCCTCCTGCTCAGTTTCTTATATCTTAGGCTTAATACCAAATTATCCTTGGTCATTCATAGTCCCAAAATATTATGTCTCTGTTATCCACACCCAAATCTAATTTTATAAATGAAACATGCCTTTTGACTGAACAATAAACTACAGAAAATCTGGAATTCTTAAATGTAGGGTTTTTTCATGGGAATAGAAACAAAAGACAAGTACATTCTTGAGGGTTTCTTTGGGTCTCCCCAACCCCCAGAAATAGCAAGAATCAGCTAGCACAGTGGCTCATGCCTAAAATCTTAGCACTCTGTCAGTGGACAGCTTGAGTTCAGGAGTTAGAGACTAGCCTGAACAAGAGTGAGAGCTTGTCTCTCCTGAAAATAGAAAAACCCAGTTGGGTGTGGTAGGGCACACTTGTAGTCCCAGCTTCTCGGGAAACTGAAGCAAGAGGATCTCTTGAGCCCAAGAGTTTGAGGTTACTGTGAGCTATGACAATGCCATGGCACTCTAGCCTGGGCAACTCAGTGAGATGCTATCTCAAAAAAAAAGAAGAAAAAAAAGAAAGAAAAAGAAAGAAGGAAAGAAATAGCCAGAAACACTAACTATTCGTTATAAATAGAAGTAATTCTTGTTTTCTGCATGCAGAAATTTCTAATCCCTAATTATTCATAGCTCCTTTCAGACTTGCCCAGTTTGTCCTGAGTTCTACAAATCATAAAATGACAAACAAGCCATCCTTTGATAGGCAGAAAAGTACAATATTTTATGTACACAGAATTTGGACTAAAATTGACCCAGGTAGCCAAATCTCGACTCAGACATTTACTGGAAGTATCATCTTCAGCAAGTTCCCAACCTCTCAGACTTTGTTCCTTCTTGTATAAAAGGAGATAAAACTCATGGAGTTTCGTGAGTATCAAAATAGAAAATAAGAAGTGTACTCACGATTCCTGCCACATGGTGAGAACTCAATAAATGGCCACAATGACCATTTATTTTCCTGCCTAATGACCAACTTCACAACTTAAGCATATCTTTCTTTACTTTGAGCCTAAGCAAGTCCATACTTAATCGTATGTGACCAGTCAGAGCTCATATCCTTTTATATCATGTGAAGTTGAGAATATATCCCATTCAAGAGACAACGTTAGGCCCAAAATGCTGAAAGTGGAGTGAGCCAAATTATACATGTAATCATATATAATGTAGACTACAAAGTCTAAGCTCAGCACTATTCACAACAGCCCAAATGAGAAAACAGCACAAATGTCTATCCACAGAGGAACAAATAAACAAAGTGTGGTATACACATACAAAGGAATATTGTTCCTAAAAAGGAAGGAAATTCTAACACACGCTATAGCATGTTTGAACCTTGAGTACACTATGCTAACTGAAATAAGCCAGTCACAAAAAGACAACATATGATCCCACTTATATGAGGTATGTAAGGTAGTCAAATTAAACAAACAACAACAAAAACAACAGAAAATAGCTGGTTGCCCAGGGCTGCCGGCTAGCAGGAAATGGGGAGCTGTTTTGAGCTGAGCTGATAAAAACGTTGCAACAATTCATTGAATTGTGTGTCAGAATCATCAGCTGACTGTGAGAAGCATAGCAAAACAAGTAAACACTGATAGAGAAACAGGAAAATCTTAAGTGAAAATCTTAGCATCAGAAAGGTGTGTGCAAAATTGGTCCTCAAAGAGCTCAGCCATGAACAAAAACAAAGGAGAGTCAAAGGTACTGGGGAAACTTATTAAATGAAGAGTATCAATGTCTTTATATAGTGATCAAGAAAATGCCATGAAGGTTATCTGTAACAGTACGATGAAAACATCTCTGAATGTATATGAATCATGCCCTCTGATTGCACCAATGTACAGAATTATGATTCAATAAAATTATAAAAAAAAAAAAAGTTTGCCACAACCTTTTGGAGAGGCCAGACAATGTTTTGAGCCATCTTATCACTGTTAATGAAACGGGTGTAACCAACAAGACCCTGAAACAAAGTGCCAAAGTGTACAATGGAAGTCAGCCAATTCTCCACGACGAAAAAATTCCATCGGTTCAAATCAAGAGTCAAACAATATTGCTAACCTTTTTTGCTATCAGAGGGCTTGTTCATTACGAATTTGTACCAACTGGACAGATAACCAAGTTTACTCTTTAGAAGTGCTGAAAAGACTGTATGAAAAAGCTGGACAAAAATCACTTGAAGTTTTTGCCAACAACTCACAGTTCTTGCATAATGACCAGGTACCAGCTCACGGGGAACTGTCTGTGAGGGAGTTTCTAGCCAGTAAACAAATAACTGTATTGGAAGACCCTCCTTACTCACCTGATCTGGCCCACAGTGACTTTTTTCTTTACCTGAAGATAAAAGAAATATTGAAAAGAAGACATTTTGATGACATTCATTCAAGACATTAAGAGTAATATGACAACAGCTCTGATGGCCATTCCAGAAAAAGAGTTCCAAAATTGCTTTGTTGGGTCAACTAGGTGCTGGCACCTGTGCATATCTTCCCAAGAGAGGACTTTGAAGATGACCATAGTGATATTCTGCAATGAGGTATGTAGCACTTTTTCTAGGATGCATTTGTGAACTTAACTGTTAGACCTTGTATAAAAAAGAATACTTATGTGTTATATGCTTTATATCTACTGAATTGTCTTATCCTATTACTTTCACACATTCATTCATATACAGGGTTCACATTTTAAACTTTTATTTATTACATTCTTAGCCCTTACATCAATTTTTCCCTTCCTCAGGAGGTCAATAATTATACATGAATTTCTCTTTTTCTCTACCAAATAACAGCCATTAAATTTAGACATACTTACTTTTGCATGTTATTAGCTTATACCTATATAATTTTTCGATGGAGTCTTTATAGAGATAGAGGCAATGGCAGGAAATAACAGATTTATTCATAAGAAGATGCTTTGCTAATGAAGGCTTTGAGATACAAACATTTTGCATTGATGTTGGAGCAAGAATATGAGAGAGAACAACGTTTACTCCTTTCCTCTTGATCAAATAGACATCTCTTGTGTCTGCAACGGCTGGAAGTTGAATCTAGAGAAAAACTAAAGAAAATAATCAAAATCCTTCCTCAAACCCCAAGAAGGCAGCTGTTTCCCTGCAGGCTATTGCCTGTGCACACAATCCTGATCGAACTCCAACCACAATGGGCTGGAGTCCTTCGTGGTCTTCACTGAGTCCTTTGTGGTTCTTTAAAGTTCAATTATAGTTCTTCTTTGAACCAATTGAAAAATCCACACAACCACTATTTTGTAAGAAAGAGTTAATGAAATACAAGATACAAATAGAAAGGAGAACAAAAATCTTACAAATCATCATAGTCATCAAAGTGTACAATTTCTTCAAATGCTTTTTATCAATCACAGTAATCAGAACAAATGGATTGGTTGCAGAGATTATGTTCTATCTGGCTCCTTGACTGATTTAAAAGGCTACCATTGTGAGGCATGGCAGTTAAGAGTCATTTGGACTCAAAGATTGATAGTATGTCAACTTTCTGTATTTTATAGACCCCTTCCTGCAGATAAAGCCTTAATATCGTTTCTGTGGAGTTTATCAGGCCCCAAACAGAACTTTAGAGATACAACATCAATACCCAGTTTGGCATACAATTTCCTTCTGTAGTTTTTATTTCCAGTCATTAAGCATAAACTCCATTGGCATCTGGGCTCTTCCTAACTCCTCCTCATCTGCATTTCAATCTCTTACATTTCTGTCCCTCTAACAGGCCCATGTATCTCTATATTTGCTCTTCCTTTTGTCTAGAATCCCTAGAGCTCTTCTGTAGAATTCCTTGAGCTCTTTCATGTAGATGGCTCATTCGCAACACTGCTCAAAAATAGTCACTATCTTGACCAATTATTGTCAATTTATGCTGTTGTACTGGCATAAGTAAAATGCCTGTTGACTGAAATTTTTAAAAATCTTCTTTGAGGATGAAAGGTTCACGTTACTAAATTCAACTTAGGTTCAGTTTCTGACTATGGATTGACACACTGGTTAACTCTTAGGGACTTTTTCTCCAAATCTCAAGTTTTCAGTTTCTGTAAAGCTAGTGATTACTTTCTGTTGCAAACATCTTGGGCAATGGAAATGCTAATGTTATTTGCAATAAAAAATTTCCAACCCATTGAGAGAAAAAGAAAACCTAATGGAATGTTAGCACTGAGAAAAACCTTGAACTGGAAGATCATCTCTCATCCAAATTTCCCAGCTTTCTGAATAGACACATGAAAGAAGTGCCTTACCTAGGTAAGTAACCTGGCAGGGGGAGCCTACATTTGCACTTCCTATTCCATTTAGGATTCTTTCTTTATCAATGGTCCCAAAATTAATGTAGATGGTAACCCTTTGCTGTGAATTGTTAAAATGTCAAAAACTACAATCTCCTAGGCTCTAATTAGAATGACATTAGTGGTGCTATCATCAGATAATCCATATTTTTAGATCCTTAGCACTAGAGAATCCTACTATGCACTTAGGTTTCTAACTACTTACTACCTCCCAGCTGTCTGAGATGTGAGTTAGTGACCAGTGATGATGGGAAAAGGAGTCTCCAAAGTGCAAACTCTGGGATCCATACAAAACAGAGGTGTATAGCATGACCCATTGAGGTATGGGAAGAAATTTCTGTGTATGTGTATTTAATCTGCTTCTATAAAAAGAATGTAAGCCTTGCTGGCATCCATGCAGGGCGAGCGTGGATATCACCCTTTCTGTGTCAGACAGTAGAGAGAAGAGCACGCCTCCCCAAGTATGTTTGCTTTCAACATATTGAAACAAATTGCTCTTGAAGTTTATTCGGTTAAGTGGATTTGTGAATTATGTATCTACATCTAGCAAAATGAATTCTCACAAATTGGCAATTGATTCTTGCAAAGAAATTGCAGGTTAAATGCAATACTGATAATGCCAGCAAAATGAACAAGAGGATGGCAGAGCTGATACTTTTCTTAGAATGAGCTATACATCAGCCACCTTATCGGGGAAAAGCATGTATTACCAAATACGATTAAATTAAATAAGCTAGCCAAAAGGGGGAAAAGATTAAATGAGTGGATACACACTATTGTTAATAATGAGCCTGACTATAATTCCTTGTTCCAATTAGCTTGCCAGCACCTTACTCTTAAATATGAATAGACAGCCAAGGATCTTCAAATATTTAAGGAACACAGAAACTAAAATGAAAAACAAACAATAGGTGAAAAAAGAACCCTCAAAAAGCAGAAACAAAGAAAGAGTTAAAGAAAACTTTTTAAAAAATCTGTAAGTCCCAGAGGGACATGAGATTTAGCTTCCTGCAATGATAAGAAGAGTCTTTAAAAAGGTCCTTTCACCACTTTTAGAAATTAAAATGTTGTTGAGAATTACAATAATATAAAATTATATGTATTATTAAATGTATAATCTTGGGAATGGAAACCGTACAAATGGTGAATAATAAGACCAAAGAAATGTTAATGATAGCTAATAGTTATTGAGAATTTACTGTAGCCAGGCACTGTTCTAAATACTTCACAGGTATTAACTTATCTAATCCTCACAATAAATCTAGGCGATGAGCACTATTATCCCCCACTTAGTAAAGACAGAAACTAAAGCTTACAGAAGTACAATGACTTGCCCAAAATTAGATAGCTACTATATACGAGCAGGAGGGGGAACATCATTCCATTCACGAAGTCAGTGTTCCTAATGTTCATCTTCTACTGCAAAGACAAAGGTCTGGAAGAACAGGAGGAAAAACACTTTCAAACAGTAGAAGATTAGCCCAATAAGTGCAACATCTAAACAATAGAAGCTCCAGATAGAGATAACTGTGGGAACAAAGAGAACAGTCCTAAAAGTTCTGCTGAGAAAAGAATACGTCACTTACAAGGATTTGACAATCAGAAGACATGAGACTTCTCCCCATCAACAGCCACATGATGTAGCAATACCTTCGAAATTCTAAAAGTCCAACCTAGACTTCCCTATCCCACCACATTCTGACTTAGTTGTGAAGGTAGAATGAAGATGTTTTCAGATCTGAAAGGTCACAAAGGAACTTACTACAAGATGCAATTCAATGAAATAAGAGAGAAGATGATAAAGAAGATGCTAGAAATCAGGGTTCCTCTACAAGAATGAGCTAGGGAAATTCACAAGATAATTGTGAAGGGAAGTCCCAGGAGGACAGTAATCATAAGTTTGGAGAACAGATGATTTCAAGAGGAATAGTTCCGGAGAAATAAGTGGTAGATGACCTTATGTGAATGGACTAAATCAAGATCAACACTTCGACAGAATGTTTGGTCAAGAGTTAATGACAGTACACTGCTAACTTACCACATGCAAAGGGAAGATAATCATTGACTTCAGGGAAAACAAAAAGCTGTATAGAAAAGGGAATGTAATTATTGATGAATTCAAATTTGCCTGGTGACAATAAAATAAATCCTGGACATTTTTTTTAACTCAAAATTACACTCTGTAAAGCTCTATGAACAGATTCTGTCTGTTTCCTTCACTGCTTTTTTTGGCAATCAGAGCTATGCCTGGCATCAGTAGGTGCTCAATAAGTATTTGTTGAGTCCGGAATTGAGTATAGGGAGGCTATACACATGCATATTATGTAGAATGCAGGTGAGGAGACCCTGGCAAAAGAATAGCATTACTTTCCATAGTAGAAGTCACTAGATAACAACTTAAAATAACAAATGGAAGGCCAACTATGCTAATTTTGAAAACTAAGGGCAAAAACCAGAAGAGATCAGCTTAAAAAATAAAAAATTTTTGTCACTGAGGAGAGGGAAAACAGAAAGAGAAGTAGCTTTGCAACTTGTTATAACCTTGCAGAACTCGTTCTTTTTAAACAATGCCATGTGTAATTTAGAAAAAGATGAAAATTACAAATCCACTAAAATAATTATTAGCCACTCAAGTCACTTAGTAATTAGCAGATGGACCTGACCACGCAAACCAGCACAAAATTGAATATTCCTTCAATATTCCAACAGACATTTTTATTTTAGAAAGCTGGAAAATATAGAAAATAGGAAAAACTAACCCAGGGCAGCAGCACTCAAAGATAATCATGTTAAATATTTTGGTATAACTGGGTAATTATTTCCTAGGCTTTTTTTTTTCAATAACTGAGTTCATACTGGCCATGTAAATTTATGTCCCAAATTCATTCCTAAAAAGATTTAAACTAAATAAGAGAAAAAGATCACTTGTTGGGAGGAAGGGAAGCCAACTTCTCACTGACTCCTAACAAAGCAATTCAGTAGGTACATTCTGCTAAAGTCAATGACATCATTTTCATGCAAAAAAAGCAGAGGAAAATGTGTAATTTTTAAAAAAAAATAAGCAGTAGCAGTGGAGTTTGGGTGCTGAAATTAACCTACCTGGCTTGAAATCCCACTTTTACTGCTTTCTGGTTGTAGGATAGACATGATCATGACTCTATAAGCCTCCACTTCTCTATCTGTAAAATAAAAATAAAAGCGCCCACCTGCTAGTGTTTCTCCGAGGAATACCTGAGCAGCAGTGAGCAAAGATCACAGCCTGTAGTGAACGCACAGTAAACATTAACTATTAGCATGGCAATTGTTACGATTAGGAACCATCTAGTGCAGTGACTGCTGTGTTGTACTGCACACTGGTGTGCCACGAGAGGATCTTGGGTGTGTCATGAAAATTTTTAAAGACCATTAATTAATTTTTGAAAGAAGTTCAGAACACAGTAAGTATATTCTTTTCTTTACTCTTTATTTGATCAACATAAGTGACGTGTACCACGGAAGTTTCACTATAAGTTCAAGTGTGTGGTGAGATAAAAAAGGTTGAAAAGCCTGATCTAGAGGATAAAACTTACACCTCCTAAAATACATAAGATCCAGCAAGATAAAGAAAGGGCTCTCACAAAGTCAAACACACCCAGCCATCAGTGTGAGATGTGCCACCAGGGACAGGATGGAAGCCTCTCTCGTCTGGTACTTGGCACTCAATATTTATTTGTTAATGAAGTAAATCATGGAGGCACTTGAATATCAAAGCTGAGAAATTTTGGAATGACACTTTGTGCCCTCATCAGACTTCTGAATTGATTAAGAAAGGGATGGATGAATGGATGAAAGGGTAACATTTATTTCGCCGGGGGGGGGGGGGGGGGTGGGCGCCTAGGCGGTAGTGGGGGAGGACGGGGGACTGCTGGTCGTAGTGGGTAGGGCGGGGGTGGGGG
>CAUYON010186300.1:0-12900 GCA_963573935.1 Arctocebus calabarensis
CAGCATCTGGTGTTTTGGGACTTTGTGATGTGGGCTAATCTTGCTGGGGTTAGGTGATAATCTTAGAGTGGTTTTGATTTGCATTTCTCTAATGATTAAAAATGAACATTTTTTCATGTGTTTGTTGGCTATTTATCTGTCATCCTTGAGAAGTTTCTGTTCAAATCTCTTGTCCACTTATAAAGGGGATTGTTTGCACTTTTCTTATTGTTTAATTTGTGTTCTCTCTAGATTCTAGTTATCAGGCCTTTGTTAGATTCATAAAAATCTTCTCCTATTCTGAAAGGTGTCTGTTTGTTTGTGGTATCCTTAGCTGTGCAAAAGCTTTTTAGCTTGATCAAATCACAGAAACTGGGGTTTTCTCAGGAATGATTATCTAAGTTGTCATTGGTAACCTTTGAAGAGAATGTGGGCCAAAGTCCGATTGCAAGACAGTGTGAATTGGAGGTGAAGAAATACAGATTTCACTTTTGAGAAGTTTAGTGAGAAGAGCAAGGAGACAGAAAGGTACAGTTAAAAGGCAGGAAAGATCTGGAAGACAGTTCACATCAGCCTGATAGTCTTACCACAGCTTCTGGATTGTTTTTCATTTCATCTTTAGTGTAGCTATTCAACCTTTTTCTTTACACATGCTATTTGGAAATCACTTAACATCACAAATTCTGGGTTTGCTTTAAAAAAATGGAAAATAGGCCAGGCGCAGTTGCTCATGCCTATAATCCTAATGCTCTGGGAAGCTGAGGAGGGTGGATTGCTTGAGCTCATGAATTTGAGACCAGCCTGAGCAAAAGCGAGACCTCATCTCTACTAAAAATAGAAAAAAAACTGAGGAAAGAAGATTGCTTGAGTGTAAGAGTTGGAAGTTGCTGAGAGCTATGATGCCACGAAAGTCTACCCAAGGTGACAGCTTGAGATTCTGTCTCAAAAAAAAAAGGGGGGGGGGAATATTCAGCATTTGCTGCCATGTAAAGTGAGAAATACACAGAAACTACATTTAGTGCATAATCTGAGTAGACAGTTTTTGCAAGGGTTCAGTGAAAGAAGATGGCTTCCATCACGCATCACTCTTTAATAACTTTTAAAGCAGCAGTTCTCAACCTGTGGGGTCACGACCCCTTTGTAACAGTGAAAATACATCCTGTATATCAGATATTACATTATGATTCATAACAGTAGCAAAATTACAGTTATGAAGTAGCAACGAAAATAATGTTATGGTTGGGGGTCACCACAACATGAGGAACTGTAATAAAGGGTCGCGGCATTAGGAGGTATTAGGAAGTTTGAGAACCACTGTTCTAAAGGATCTTTAAGTTTCCACCTGTCTATGAAATAGTGTGATTCTTCGTACTCTCACCTCAGAAGTCTTTGGAATAGTGGTATGTCAATGTGGACCCCTTGTGGCAGAGAAAGTTCTCATTATAGAAGGATAGTGCAGTACCAAACTTTCTCTGAGTACTGCGATTCTTTAGTGAGATATGATTTTCTCACCTGTGCAGTATTTTCTATTGGCCCTTTGAAGCACTTATAATGCTTATTGATCATACAGAATTAGCCATAGCTTTGAGAGCATCTTAGTGTAATGAGACAGGAAACATGATCATTACCCTTAAGGAATCAAGGAAACAAAAAATGGGATGAAAATGCTTTGGAAATATTTGCCTCAAATCAATCAGCAATGTTAACAAAGCATTCCTTTCTGAGATGAGAAGTTACAAATATAGTAGTAATACCTACCACGTGATAGTTTTCAAAATGTGAAATTCTTAAGTTCTGCATCACACAGAGCCTGGAGATGCAGCAGGTATCATCTTTTCATTGCCTTATCAAGAAAACGTCTCTCTCAAAATCCCTAACTCATGGAGGCCCAAGATGTGGGACGAGACTTTCAGTGTTAGAACCAAGGTTTGGAGCAAAGCCACCTGACTACACTCCTCCTCCTGTCTTATAGTAATCTACAAATATGGTCAATCTTTCCTGTCTGGGGAAGATTTTGACACCTGACTTAGGTCTTTCTTCCCATGACTACTTTTGGTTCTATCTCACTTCTGATTACCTTTTAAGTTCCTTTCTCTTTTCCATTGCAATTTTTTTATCTCCCACCTCACACCCTGACTTTAGCTGACAGTCTGACTTAGCAACCTTGGACTGTGCTGTTATAAATAACTCTACCATCCTCAAAATCTCAATTTCTAACATCCAGACACCAACCACTGCTCTTCTCTTTTTAGCTTACTTCCTCTGTGACAATTGTTGACCACTCTTGGGGATTCTGATCCATTGAGTGCTGCGATTTTTTTGTGTCCACCGCCCTAGATTTCCTGTCCTTACTTCCTACTGCCCATCTTAGATTTTATTGTTCGGTTACTTGCTTCAGAATCTTTGCCTCACTCTGCTTGCTCAAATAGCCAAACAATTGTGGAACTGCCCTATAGTTTAGTAACTGAACATGGGCTCTGGTCCCACACTGAATCCTGGTCCCACACTGAATCCTGGGGCCAACATTTACTAGTCATGTGGTATTGAGTAAGTTTCTCTTTTTTTTTTTTTGTGGCTTAAACAACAGAAATTTATTTTCTCACAGTTCTGGAGGCTGAAAGGGCAACATCAAGGTGCCAGCAGTGTAGGTCTCTGCCGTCTCTGTCTTTATCTTTCTGTGCATATGTATTACCGGGTGTCCCTCTGTGGGTCCTAAACTCTTCTTAGGAGACCACAAGTCAAATTTGAGGAGGACTCGTCCTAATGGCTTCATTTTAAGTTAATTACCTCTTTAAAGGCCCTCTGTCCAAATACAGTCACATTGTGACATACTGGGGATAAGATTTCATTTTGCCGGGGACAAACTTCTGGCAGGAACAAAATTTAGCCCATTATAGCCATATTCATCATTCTGCCATTAAAAAATAAATTTGAGTAAGTTTCTTAACAGCTCTGTGATTCCATTTCCTTATGTATACCTATCTTATGTGGTTGTTTTGGGCTCAAAGGTATTAATAAAAGTAAGTGTTTGAAATGGCACTTGGCAAATAATAAACACTTAATAAATGTGTCCCAAGCTTGCAGCTGATGGTTGGGGAAAAGCACCTAATTAAGTTGACTGGTCTCTTTTAGTTTTCATGACTGCATGTCTCATGTGGGCCCTTAGCGCCTCTCTGCAATTCACTTGACAGTTCCCATTTCCTCATTGGTTTATTTTTTTCCCTTTCAGAGACTACCATGTCATTCCTTTTTCTTTCTTCTCAAATTTCCAACTCCTACTCCCTGTTCTCCCTTCTCCATTGATGATTTTGTGTCTTATCTCTCACTGAGAAAACAGAAGCTGTGAGAAGATAATCAACCAGCCTCTTGCAACTGTATCTTTATATTATAATGGCAGGGTCCCTGTCCCCATTATCAAATAATCTCTTTCCATCTCTCTTCACTTTGTCAAGAACTTCGATGACATAATTATCTCTATTTTGTCTTGCATCATCATTACATCTCCCTTTCCTCTCTACTATAAAGTGCTAAAATATTGATCAAAGGAAAAAGAGCCCTCCCTTGCTTCTGTGTCCCCTATTGCCACCATCTCACTGTCCATCCTTTCCAGAAACCTCAATGTCTCCATCATCTCAGCTCATAACCTCATGACAAATCTAATCAGGCTTTCACCTTGATTGAATTCTCCTTCGGACCTGTAAGTGTTGACTTCTAAATAACACAGTGCTCCAGAATTCAGTTCTTGGCACTCTTGGGTGTGCTGAAGTGATTGGAGTGACTGGAATACAGAGAAATTGATTTCATAGGTTTCATAAGAGGCAATTTGCACTGTGCTGAGAAGAAAGAAATCAGCCTAGTTTGTAGGAAAAGGAAAATCATTTATGATCATTCTTATGCTGAATTCTACTTTATCAGAACACTTAATGAAAACAATTTTTCTTGTGGTGGATTCAGTTCTACGAATTTTGGGTGGTACTGGCAGTGGAAGGTGGAGGGGAGACTCCATTGAAGCAAAGGCGTTCATGGAGACATGGTCCTGAAATTGGCTAGATTATTATTCTCATTTAACTAATGGAAAATCAAGAGCTAAACTGATATGAGAACTAAGCCATGCATGGTGGCTCACACCTGTAGTCCCAGCAGTTTGGGAGGTTGAGGAGAGAGTATTACTTGAGTTCGAGAGTTCAAGCCCAGCTTGGGCAACATAGAGAGATCTCATCTCTACAAAGAATAAAACTAAAAAAATACATGAGCTCAAAGGTAGGCATTTGTAGTCCCAGTTGCTTGAGAGGCTGAGGCAAGAGGATCTCTTGACCCAAGAATTTGAGGTTGCAGTGAGCTATGATCAGGCCACTGTACTCCAACTTGGGTGACAGAGCTAGACTCTGTCTCTAAAAATAATAACACTATTAACAATAAATGAAAACTAGGATCAGAATCCAGGTTTTAGATTAAGTTATTTGCCTACTGGATTGAAATGTAATAGAGTAAAGCAGGGCTAAATTACCAGTTTAAAAACTATTGAACTGGAAAATTTCTAGAAAGGGCAATGGAATAATCACAGAAATACAACTTTTCACCTATCTACCTCAGATCTGTTAAAGAACCTATTTTTGTCTTTTTCAATAAGATCTTAGATTTTTTTTCTGCTAGTCACTAGTAGGATTTTTTTTTTTTGTTAAATCATAGCTGTGTACATTAGTGAAATCAAGGGGTACAATGTGCTCGTCTCATATACAATTTGAACTATTTTCATCAAACTGATTAACATAGCCTCATGGCATTTTCTTCGTTATTGTATGAAGACATTTGTATTCTGCATTTAGTAAGCTTTACCTGTACCCTTCTAAGATGCACTGCAGGTGTTGCCCCACCAATTACCCTCCCTCCACCCCAACCTTGCCCCTCCCTTGCCCTCCCTTGCCCCTTTCCCCATATTCTTCTGCTATAGTTGGGTTATAATCTTCATTGTGAAAGCTATGTGTTAGCTTCATAGTAGGGCTGAGTACATTGGATACTTTTTCTTCCATTCTTGAGGTACTTTGCCAAGAAGAATATGTTCCAGCTCCATCCATGTAAACATGAAAGAGGTAAAGTCTCCGTCTTTCTTTAAGGCTGTATAATATTCCATGGTATTCATGTACCTCAATTTATTAATCCATTTGTGGCTCAATGGGCACTTGGGCTTCTTCCATGACTTAGCAATTATAAATTGGGGCAATGAACATTCTGGTACAGATGTCTTTGTTATAATGTGATTTTTGGTCTTCTGGGCATATACCTAACTAAAGGAATTATAGGATCGAATGTCAGGTCAAGTTTTAGATCTCTCTAAAAATTTAGATCTCCAAGCATCCTTCCAAAAGGAACATATTAGTGTGCCTTCCCACCAGCCCTGTAGAAGTGTTCCCTTTTCTCCATATCCACGCCAACATCTCTGGTTTTGGGATTTTGTTATGTGGGCTGATCTTATTGGAGTTAGGTGATATCTCAAGGTAGTTTTGATTTGCATTTCTCTGATGATTAAAGATGGTGAGCATTTTTTCATGTGTCTGTAGGCCACGCACCTGTCTTTTTTAGAGGAGTTTCTCTTCAAGTCCTTTGCCCACCCTGAGATGGGATCACTTGTTCTTTTCTTGCTAATACGTTTGAGTTCTCTGTGCACTAGTAGGATTTTTGTGTTGATACAATTAGATTTTCTTTTCAGAAACCCATTTTTGATGAAAAATGGACAAAAATATAGATGGATAATTATATTTTATTATTAAGCTCCCAAAGCTTATACTTGGAGCAAATTCATGTTTTAAATGTGTATTATTAATGTTGTTTAACCACCTTTGAGGCTTTCTATATAACACCAAGTTTTGAGCACATGTTTTGAATTTTGGTGAATATTATAAAGGTTAGAAGTTTGGTTATACAGTTTATACAAAACCTCTCTAAAAATATAATGTGCTAATAATGATATTTTCTATTGAGCAACTACTTAGCTATTTATATCGCTTACGTCTTTTAACACTTACAATGACTTGAGGAAGTGGTGTTATTATTCTTCGCAAGAAGAAAGTAAGATTCAGAGAGATTTAATAATTCTCCATGAAAATTAGAAACATGCTCATAGTGCTATAACTTTAGAAGGGAAAGGGAAAGAAAACAATGAAGTACCAGATACTACTCCTGAACCTTTTGTGTAACTATCTCGTTTAATCAAAAGTAGGAGTTAAGAAATAGATTGTATTATGAATTTTGCTCGAAGCACTTTGTGTTACATGAGTACAAGTCTGAATGGCATTTTAAATTAGAGAGATGTGCAGTATGTTATAATGACTTTTCCCATTTCAGCATTGCATTTTATATGTGACTTTTAAATCCTTGACCTTACAGAGAACTGAAAGATTTATTTCACATTAAGCTTTTCCCTTTAATTTAATGGTTGCTGAAGCATTTCTTCTTTGCAAAACAGTTTATAAAACTGTTGGTTCCCTAAAAATAGAATTGTTGGGAATTAGGTTCTTGATCTATATACATATGTTGAGATCATATTGATAACTATTCCTATTTCAGCATTTATGCACACAGCTAGTATAGCATATTTTGAACTTGTCATTTAATAGTGGTTTCCTTAGAGGTCTTTTCATCGATGTATTATTTAAGAGATGGTAAAAATTTTTGTTTATTTTAGCAGTGAGAAACATTGATAAAAATATTTTGATGTACCTAAATGTGACCCCCCCAAATCAGTAAAAGACATAAAAGAATCTATTTTCAAATTGCTCCTTGTTATTGATTTATACAAACTTTTTTCCATGTGGCTTCTGCTAATCTTCTGTAATCAAGTGTTGATGAAGTCCAGGCAGGCTGGTAATTGAGGGAAGACAGAGGTAAATAGGAGGGAATTGAGAGCCAGCATACCACACTGGGGGATACTTGTTAGCCTCTTGGGAAATAATAATTTTACTCACTTTATTCTTTTTAATTATAGATCAAGTCAGTAACTTGCATTTTTTGATTTTTCTTTGCTTAAGAAAAGAAAATTTTAGAGAAAGAATCACCCCAAGTCTCATCTCCAGATAAAAGACAGACAATTCTGCTTTTACCTGTTGCCCTTGTTTGGTCAGGAGACAAAGTTATAAAAATATATTCAGTACTGGAAGCTCCAAAAAAAGAAGAGCTTGGTAAATGGCAACCTTAGAAATAAATCAGCATCACTATTGTTCAGTGCTGGTCTGAATGTCTTAAGAAATACCCCTACGATTCTTACTCAGGAGCTCATCACTTTGGGGAAACACAAATACTTCTGTAAATTATTACTGAGTCAATTCAATGAACATGGTGACTGTTAAATTTGCAAGTGGTTGGGGTTAAGTATGGAAGGATGAGTAAGACAATATTGATTTTTAAAGAGCTCATAGTACTTTAGGAGAAATAGGTAGGCAAATAAGTATTAATATTTATTCATAAGGAGTTTCATATTAGGTTATGAACAAAATATTGTGGCAGCACATAGGAAGGAGAGGGCATTCTACAAAAGAGCCATTCTATACTCTATGCTATTTTTTTTTTCAGTTGTATAGAATACATAGTAAGTAGTCTAGAGAATACTTTGAAAAGTATGTTAGGACCCAGGGTTCAACCGGAGTTTCAACCCTTTGGTTTTACCCACTGATTTGGAAGAATGAGTGAACTATTTTACCCTTTCTGTTACCCTTCGAGATTTTGTTCAGTGTCCTGCTATAAACTCCCAGCTGGCCTAGGGGCCTTGTCCTAGTCTTTTTTTGTGTTGCTATAAAGGAATACCTGAAACTGGGTAATTTATAAAGAAAAAAAAATTTTTGGCTCAAGATTTTGAATAAGTTCAAGATTGGACATTTGATGAGGGCCTTAGGCTGCTTCCACTCATGGCAGAAGCGAAGGAGACCCGGAGTGTGCAGAGATCACATGGGGAGAGAAGAAGCAAGAGGAGGAGGTGCGGGCTCTTTTTAACAGCCAACTCTGCTGGGAAATGATGAATGAGACCTCACCCTGGAAGGAGGGCACTAATCTGTTCATGAGGGATCTGCCTTCTAACATTGGGAATCGGAGTGCAATGTAAGATTTGCAAAGGACAAATATTCAAACTGTAGCAGGCCCCCATGGCCTTCCTAAGCACACTTTTGAAATGATATGTGTAATTTACTACTTTTTAAGTGTCTTGAGGGTGCTATATAAAGAGGGTATCCCCCAAATGTATACATGTTTTAAGAAAGGAAAAAAGCTGTATTAAAACCCTAATACTCAAGTCATGTTTTATGTCTTCAATTACAAGAGGTGAGCAAATGCGACTCCTCTTCATCTTTCATTATCAGCATATATTGAGCATTACAAATTTTATACATTTTTTCCTTTCTTACAATGTGTATACTTTTAAATTTTTTTTTTTGTACTCTCTATATATCTATTTTTGCATTCCCAGGACCTAAACAGTGCTTGGTACATTGTAGTCTCTTAATAAATTTTAGTTAATTGAAGTAAAAAGACAAAAGAAAGAAATACGAGCTGTTCTGATCCTACCTGCTCACGCTCTCTCTTTTTCAGTTGTATTAAAGGATATGCTTCCTTAGTAAGTTCAGAAACTATACCTCATCCATACTAAATTTTTATTATTTCCTTTGAAAGAAGGATGGACATGCAAAAACCTCCAGCTTCCTCCTTTCTAAGCCCTTTCCCCCCCTTTTCAGATTCCTTCTCTGGTTCCAGGGCAAAGTGTCATTTTAACCTTACATTTTTCTTTATCTGTAACACAGATATAAGTCACTTGGTTTATGTATTATGTATGTGAGTGCCTTAGGGTAATAGTGGCCTTTGCTGTTTCACAGATGTTCCATACTAAAGTGCTTTAAAATAATGGATCATTAAATGAAATTAAAATTGATGGCCAAGAAATTCAATCAAAGTTTTTTTCTAATGGAATGAAAACATTTCACTAATTAGATACTTTATTCCACAAGATGGCGCTATAGTTCTTCTGATTATTTGTAGTAGCAATGCTCTGGGTTTTTAATTTAAAAGTATCTTGCCTTTCCCCACTTTCTTTACATGTGGAAGTAACCTATTAGAGAGGATGTAAACTATCTCTTCTAAATAGTTTAATATCAGAGAGGTCCATAATTAATAGCCTTAAAATAGTCAATGAAAGGAATTAGTACACAACAAATAATAACCAGAAGTAAGATATAGGGAGGTTTTTGACACTACTTTTCTTTGGATAATTGTTTATAAAGAAAAATAATTGTTAAACATAGTATAGGTAGAATATAAATTATGAATTTTTTAAAAAGTTTCATGTATAGAATGTTAATGTTCTTTAGTGCTACTTGTAGTTTGGATGTTCAAAATTAGTGAGCTGTTTAGTTCACTAGATTTTTCAGAAGTCTTTTGTGACAATTTTCATAAATTTTTGTCCGTTTCTTTAGCAATGTCAGTGTTACCTTTGTCTATCTGGTCTTACAGCATGGTCTTCAGAATGGTTAATTCTGCTCAAAAAATTCAACTTGTATAGTCTCATGTAGACAACTATTAGGTATAGGACTTGTCTTTTAAGTAAATATTTTAGTGATTAATTGCATCCTCAGTTTTGCTCTAAATATTTTTAGTTTTATTATTTTGAAGTTAAAATTTCCCAAAGTTTCCAAATAGATTCTGAATTGAATCAGTTTGTAGTAACAATTTTGTTTCTTTCTATGTACAAAGTGCAGTTTCATTTGGTTCTGAAAACAAAATTTTATTATTACCTTTTTATGATCCACTAAATCTATAAAGCAAGAGATAGTGCTTAAAATATATGTAGAAGACTTATATTTAAAATGTTTGGGAGCAAATTATTTTTGAGATTCACTTTGACCAAATTATGTCCATTTAATGAAAATTATATGTTGACCCATAATACTAAAGATTGTAATTAATGTCCTTTGTTAGAATCAGAAATGCATTAAATAAATAAAAGTCCAACAGCAAGAGAAAACAAATAAATATGTGCAATTATCAATTATGTCTAATTACAATGATTTGTAATGCATTTGCATTCACAAAATCTCTTAATTTATTGATGTCTAAGACAACAGTTTGTGTTTATGAATGGCACATTTGTAAGGAGTGAATTAGTTAATGTGCTAATTAGAATTCCTGCAAAAGAGAAGACAGGTTGTAGTTCACTTTTATCTACTTCTCTATTTGGATCTTATAGTGGTGAGTGGGTGGAACAGGCATGGTTAAGTTTAAAATGTCTGAATGTACATAGCAGATATGTCTGTGATTTTAGTTGATGCTTGAAGTATTTAAGGCATTTATATTCCCATTACTACTACTACTAACTACACTTGTGAGAGCTTACTATGTGTAGGCACATCAAGCCTTTATTTACACAGTAGTAGTATAGAGTAGGTGCCATTCTTCCACTTTCACAGATGAAGACAGCAAAGTTTAGGGAAAATTAGATAATTTATGAAGGAGCAGGCAGCTGTTGAGCAGGAACTGGGATCTAAATTTATGTTCCTATGACTCCAGAGCCTGTACTCTAAATCACTAACCTATATTATGTGTGTCTGTGGTCCTCAGCCCCTGGGCTGTGGACCAGTAGAGGTCCAGGTCATGACCTGTTAGGAACTGGGAGGAACGGCAGGAGGTGAGTGGAGGGCCAGCAAGTGAAGCCTCATCTGTGTTTACAGCTGCTCCCTATCACTCGTATCACTGCTTCACTCTGCCTCCTGTCAGATTGCGCGGTAGGTTCTCAGTGGAGCGCGAACCCTACTAGAAACTGCACATGAAAGGGATGTAGGTTGCACGCTTCTTATGAGAATCTAATACCGGATGATCTGAGGTGGAGCTGAGGCAGTACTACTAGCATTGGTGAGTGGCTGTGAGCACAGATTATCATTAGCAGAGAGGTTTGACTACACAGAGGCCGACAATAAATCAGTTGCTTGCCAACTCATGTCAAAAACATCCCTCCCAGCACCCATCTGTAGGGAAATTGCCTTCCATGAAACTCATCCCTGGTGCCAAAAAGGTTGGGACCATTGGCATATGTCATTGCCATATCAGTGAAGTTGGCCAATTTAGTATGGATTGTGTCTTTAATGTGTAAGATAGCTTAGACTTTATCATTGTGCTATTTAAAGGCATAAATGAGGGGTTTGCCAAGGGAGTTCACCAAGTTATCATGACACAGACTGCAAACTAGAGCTCATGAAGGGATAGTGCTAAGACAAGACCTACCAGAGTAAAAGGGAAGCTCTGGTCTCCTTCTCCTCCCCCCAACTTTCCTACATCTCACTTTTTTAATGTTTGAAGGACAAGGCAACCTAGATTCCAATGGGTAAACTACAGTTTGTTGTTGTTATTATTATTATTTTGAACTGGAGTCTCTCTCTGTCTTTCTGACTGAGTGCCATGGCATCATCACAGCTCATTGGAACCTCAAAGTCCTGGGCTTACGCAATCCTGCCTCAGCCTCCCAATTAGCTAGGACTACAGGGATGAGCCACCACACCTAGCTAATTTTCCTATTTTTTTTTGTAGAGACAGGGTCTCACTCTTGCTCAGGCTGGTCTCAGATTCCTGAGCTCAAGCAATCCTGCCACCTCAGCCTCCCAAAGTGCTAGACACTATGTTTGGCACCATTGTATCAATTTAAAAAATACCTAAAACCCACTAAACGCATTGTCTCCCAACAGGCTTAGTCAAAAGGTGAAATGATTCTATTCCAAAATGCTGTTGTACTTTTAAAAGGAAAGAATGAGTTAAAAAATACTTGATAAACTAAAATTGCACCTAAAGGGCTTTTCACTCACTAGGGAAGATTTTTTTTTTGTATATTAAATCATAGCTGTGTACATTAATGCAATCATGGGGTATAATGTGCTGGTTTTATATACAATTTGAAATATTTTCATCAAACTGGTTAACATAGCCTTCATGACATTTTCTTAGTTACTGTGTTAAGACATTTATATTCTACACCTAGTAAATTTCACATGTACCCCCGTAAGATGCACCATAGGTGTAGTCCCACCAATTACCCTCCCTCCACCCATCCTCCCCCTCTCCTCCCCTTCCCCTTCTTTTGGGCTATAGTTTCATAGTAGGGCTGAGTACATTGGATACTTTTTCTTCCCTTCTTGAGATACTTTGCTAAGAAGAATATGTTCCAGCTTCATCCATGTAAACATGTAAGAGGTAAAGTCTCCATCTTTCTTTAAGATTGCATAATATTCCACAATTTATTAATCTATTTGTGGGTCGATGGGCACTTGGGTTTCTTCCATGACTTAGCAATTGTGAACTGGGGTGCAATAAACATTCTGGTAGAAATATCTTTGTTATAATATGATTTTGGGTCTTCTGGATATATACCTAGTAGAGGAATTATAGGATTGAATGGCATGTCTATTTTTAGATGTCTAAGTGTTCTCCAAACATCTTTCCAAAAGGAACATATTAGTTTGCATTCCCACTAGCAGTGTAGAAGTCTTCCCTTTTCTCCACATCCATACCAACATCTCTGGTTTTGGGATTTTATGATGTAGGCTAATCTTACTGGAGTTAGATGATATCTCAAAGTAGTTTTGATTTGCATTTCTCTGATAATTAAGGATGGTGAGCATATTTTCATGTGTCTGTAGGCCGTGTGCCTGTTTTCTTCAGAGAAATTTCTCTTCAAGTCCCTTGCCCACCCTGAGATGGGATAACTTGTTCTTTTCTTGCTATTACATTTGAGTTCTCTATGGATTCTGGTTATTAAACCTTTGTTGGAGACATAACCTGCAAATATCTTCTCCCATTCTGAGGGCTGTCTGCTTGCTTTACTTACTGTGTTCTTGGCTGTTCAGAAGCTTTTTAGTTTTATCAGGTCCTAGTAGTTTTTTGACGCTGCTTCAATTGCCC
>CAUYON010186303.1:0-11769 GCA_963573935.1 Arctocebus calabarensis
GATCCTACCCTGGTGAAGCCGTTCACTCCTCCACTCTCCCTCACCATCATTTCAAACCTACTTTCTTCTGGAACTTCCAAAGCCTCCACCCACCCGCACACTGTCCTGCAACTGTTAACCACACTTCCTGTTTCCTTGAGAAAGCGGTGTTTGGCTCAGTGAGTGGGGCGCCGGCCCCATGTACCAAGGGTGCAGGGTTGGAACCTGGCCCCAGCCAAACTGCAACAAAAAAAAAAAAAGAGAGAGAGAGAGAAAGTGGTATTTATGCTTGCAATGGAAATGTGGCAGGCACTTTCAAGCAACTGTGATCCTAATCAAAGGAAGAATAAATCGGATACATATGAATGAAACAACTTTCAGGAGCAATACTTATTTTTACTATCTCTAACATACTCTGAGAGATTATATTTCATTCTAATTTACTAATTTTTTAAAATGCTGGCCTCTACCCACTAAATCAGTGGTTCTCTGAGCAGAGCCTGTGGCTCAGTGAGTAGGGTGCCAGCCCCATGTACCAAGGGTGGCAGGTTCAAACCTGGTCCCAGCCAAACTGCAACTAAAATAGCCGGGCATTGTGACAGGTGCCTGTAGTCCCAGCTACTCTGGAGGCTGAGGCAAGAGAATCGCATAAGCCCAGGAGCTGGAGGTTGCTGTGAGATGTGTGACGCCACGGCACTCTACTGAGGGTGATAAAGTGAGACTCTGTCTCTACAAAAATTAAAAAATTAATAAATAAAAATAAAGAAACCAGTGGTTCTCAACCTTCCTAATGCCACGGCCCTTTAATACAGTTCCTGTGGGTCGCAAACCACAGGTTGAGAATCACTGCACTAAATGAATCTCACAACCAGCTAATGGGTCACAACTCACCATCTGAAAACCAGATGCATACCATAACCAGTGGGGTTTTGTGGGATTCCATTTCTTCACCTTTTCATAGACACAGGGCCTGCGCTTGTGGGCAAGAGACCTGAGGCACTCCGGGCTTGCTCAGAAGGAGTCCAGGGGCAGAGAGTGGGGAGTGTCTCTCCTTCCTGCTCTGGTTGGGAGCACCCTCCCCAGAGCTGTCATAGGAAGCGAGGGTCAAAGGCCAATGCCTACAAGGGCCAGATAGGCAATGTCCCATAGGAAATTAGGACATTCACAAAGCAGCCACAGCCACTCCTGGACATTGGGCCTCACTGTCCACAGGACAGCGTCAGTGCACACCCTGTCAGCCACTGTTCCACACCACTCCAGCTGGGCTGCTACCCACCTGCCTCTACCACTGCCCTGCTGTGCAATTTGAATGAGTTGCTTGCCCTCTCTGTGCTCCTGGTTTCCTCTAATAGAAATAATGATAGGCTTTTACAGACTATACTAAGCTTGTTGTGAGCATTAAATAATACAGAACCATGTGTGCAACAACTGGCAATAGTGACTATTACTAGGTTCAGCTGACAGTGGGCATGCGGGCCTATCTTTGCCACATCTCATTTTGTTAAGAAATGCCAAAAACCCAGGTATTTGTGGCAAATTTTCTGATTTTGAAACATTCCCTATTTTTCCCAGTGCTGTACAGGTTAAGCAAAAAGTGTCTGGCATTGGCTGGGCCCACATCTGGTCTGTAGCCTTCCTTGGGATGTGACTGGGAGTCCCCACCTCTCCCACCTGCCTCACCTCAGCATGTGTCTGGACCACAGAGGACTCCAGTGGTGGTAGGAGAGGGAGGGGAAAAGGAAAGCCGGGTGCCTGGGTGTGACTTCTGCTCAACATGTTGATCAACCCGCCAAGTGACGGATGTATTGAGTTCGCTTCTGCAGATAATTGTTTAAATGTTATAGCAGCTTTAACATGTCATCTGTTAAAACGTATTGGTGAGGCATCCATTCCAAACTAGTAATGTGGGTAATATTTAGATGATTTACTAGATGAGGTGCAGTTTCTGATTCAATCACAGTTGCATTTGATTCAATAGGTGATACATCTAAACCGACTGGGAGTCCAACGAATCCAAAGGTGATGCACTTGATTCACGGGCTGATGTACCTGATTTAGAAGGTGATGGATCTAGCCCACACTGAAGGATTCCAATTCCCCTACACCTGGTATTTGCTTCAGTGTGTGATGTATGAGCTTTAATAACCAGACATGCTTTGGGGATGGTGAGGGCCCTGTCTCCTCCCACTGCCTGACAGCAGCCACAGCCACTCCTGGACGGGGCTGGTCTCCGTCTACAGGACCAGAGGCACAAAGCAGGAGCAAAACCAAGGTCCCCATCTGTGACCTGAACCTACACATGTCCCTGGCACTGCCATTCTTTTAAGATCCATAAGTGGCCTTCTGCCTATTTGTCTAATTGTCCAGAGGTTCTCAGACAGGGCATTGTTCTGAGGACCCCATTCTTTTCATTTAGGGGCCTTCGGGGATGTACCTGTATTGAGAGATGTCTCTCTAGACAGGTTCCTCTCTTGACTCCCTGGAATTAGTTCCAGAGAGAAGGAATGACATCCACCTCCTCCATGGTGACTTACCAGGCTTTGTCAGCACCAGACACCTAGCCTCTCCTGACATTTCCAGAGGCACTCCTGTTCATGCCTTTCCTGAGCCACGCACACAGCATTTGAGAAACTGAATTTTTGTGTTCTAAAGAGAAGATAGTGAAGGGTTCTCCCTGAATTATTTTTCATCCCTCCCCAATCTCCTGTTCCCCCCACCCCTACCCCCAGCGTGACCAGGAGCTCCCTTCCAACAGGGGGCGCTCTTGTTTGCATTCTCCCCTCTGCCTGCCTTCTCCTCAGCTTGGCAGAAAACCACGCATCTTGCCCAAAGTCACTGGCTCCTGCCACACTCCCTAAAAGAAGCCATCCCTGCCCCCAAACTCAGCTCAGGCTAAGAAGATCACCCCCATCCCTGATTTCTGAGTCTTCTGGCCATATCTCCATTATGACACTTGTCACAAGTTGTCCTGTAGCATGAAGGTAACTTCTTCATCCCACTGTCCCCAGAACCTACCTTAGCACTGGACAGATTGCAGACATGTAACCTTGGAGAAGGGAGCAGGGTGAATCATTACTAACAATGTCATCATAATTTGCATTTGTTGAGTTCTAAGTATTTACGAAGCATTCTAAGATAAAGTCCTGCTACTTTATAGGTATCATCTCTTCATCTCCTTTAACCTTCATGACGACCATGTGTGAGAATAATGCTCATTATCTCCATTTGTACAAGTGGGGAAACTGAGGCTCGGTGAAGTTAGGTGATTTCCCTGGAGTTTTACATTAGCAGAATTATATTTGAATCTAGGTCTCTCAGACCCCAAAGCCAAGATCTTAACTGCTGCATCATTCTCTGATCTCCTAGGACCGAGTTCTCCATCCTTGCCCAGGGATAACGGGGTCCCTAGAGACACAGAGGTGCCCTCAGGGAGACAGAAATCTGACACAAGTCAGAATGGTTTGATTGATAAACTGAAACACAAGGTGGGGTTAGAGGAAGGAGTACTGAGGGAAGGCTACCTGGAGGAGGCATTGAACTAGCCTGGAGGAAAAGAAGAAAAGAAATGGGGCCCCCACCCTCCGGTGGTCCAGCAACCCCGTCCTCAGGCTGGTCCTAAGTCAGGGGAGTCAGAGAAGCAGTGACAACTAGTCTTTGGGTGACCATTTCCCCACCAGGAGCTCTGTGTAGTCAAAAGCAGAGTCTGGGCCAGCACCAGACCAGACCAGAGTGAGCTGTGATCCCACCCCCACCCCAAACAGAGGAGTCAGCTCATCGTCACCTTTGGGGGAAGAAACTCAACAACAGAGGACTAAGTTCAAGCGGAATCCTGAATGCTCCTGTGACAGTGGCCTGGCTGGAGCTCACAGTCCTTGTTCCCGGTGGAGCCCGTCACAGGATGCTGTCCCTGCAGTGCCACTGCTCAGGACAGCTTCGCTGTCGCCCCTCTACACCCTCCAGGCCTCCAGCAGGACCGAGCTGGGAAGCAGCCACAGGCCATGGAGTTCAAGGCAAGGACCTGCCTCCATGTGACCCAGACCACCTCCCTGTCCAGGCCCACAGAGCCTGGGGCAGGGCTGAGTAATTTGCATTGTTCTAAGCCCACCACCGAAGTTTGACAACTACTGCTCAGGCCATCTGGGTGGGCTGGATCCTGGCGTCTCAGACCCTCCCGCTAGCTCTCAGCCATCCCACAACTCAGCTCCTTTCCCTGAAGATCCCACGGAAGCAAAGCTGCTGGTTCCGAGTGGCCTGTGGATTGGCAGCTCCGGCAGGGTGTCGCTGCAGACCCAGCAGGCTCCAGCAAGGAGTTAAGGGGTTAGCACAAAGGGTCTGTGCTGCCCAGGATTGTCTGGGGATGCGTCAGACACCTCCACTGCAGAGGGCGCGTTATATCCACGCTCTCCATCTCATTTTATCCACTCAACCCTGAATTCCAGCCCCGTTTTACAGGGAAGGTTGGGGCGTGGGTCTTACCCAGGGGTCCTGTGGCAAGTATTTGAAGAGCACAGGAGAGGAACGAGATCTGCCAACCCCCTCACTCGATGGTGGGCTGTCAGCTGCCGCGGCAGGCTGGTGTAGGAGACATTTGGATCAAGTACATCCTCGTGTCCTCCAATCTCACCACCCAGGCAGAGGCCAGCTCCAGCATAAGGTTGGTGGTGGGCCAGACAGCCCAACTCCTTGGAGGCCGACTGCAGAGCAGCTGCGTGCTCTGCTCTTCTGCCGCTTTGAGAGGCCGCAGTGGCCCTGACTGCACACATTTTCCCAGGCTGTGGCCGCAAGTGGGGGGTCCTCAGACAGAGACAAAGGAATAGCTCAGCCTTGCAAATGGCTTTGAAAATGGGGCCATGGGGATTCCACTTGGCTGACACACTCTGCCCTGGCCCAGGGTTCATCCCCCAGAGGCATCCCCTGGCCCCTGCCGGCCAGCTGTGTCTCCCACCACCGCCCACACCATAGCCCTGACCACACGGAAATGGCTGCTCAGCCCAGAATTCCCCGTCACACCCCTTCCCACACAGGGAGGGGCAGGGGCAGGGATGGTGGCTGCAGGGACTGTGGGGGCTGACTCTTCCCGAACACCAGACATTGGCCCACAGACCCTCACTGGACACCCGCTATAAGCCAAGCCCCTGACAAGTCAAGCAGGATATTCAAATGGAACTTGCCTGTCACTCCCGTCTCAGATGAGACCTCGATTCTGAGACAGAGGGTGCTAATGCACCCACACCCTCCCTAGCAGTATTGGAGCACCTGTGCAGACCAGCAAGTGGTGGCCACAAAAGGCAAAGCCCAGGACGCATCCCCTGGGGACATGGGCACAAGCAGCTTTGAGGCCATCTCTTTCCAGGCCCTCCAGTGGCATCATTCTTATCTAAAACCTATCTGAGCATACACAGGTGGTTTCCAGTTTTCTCACAAAACAAAGAAATGTTTTGCCCATCTTGAATCTGGCTGTGTCAAATCTCCCTTAGATATAAAATCCTCAAGGAACCAAACACAGGAATCCAAGAAGGAGCCCAGTAATAAATCCGAGCAAAAAGATTTAATATGAGTTACAAGCCTGTTTTAAAACCCTGCACCTTCCCTACCTTTGTATCTTTGATCAGAATGCAGTTATTTTAAGTATATATGGACATACATATTCAAATTGAGAAGCAAAATCAGAATTTCCCTTATTTTAACAAAAAGTTTTGATTTGGCTTTGCCAAATATGGATATTTCCCATAAATTGAATAAAAATAAACCAAATCTGAAGCTTCCAGACTTTGATGAAAAACATTTAAAGCACATATATCATAACGTGTCATAACCAATATACCAGAAATTACGTCCTTTGTAATTATTTAGGCTTATGATGAAAGTGTTTAAATGTTAATCAGTGTTGAAGAGGCCATATAGTTTTTCAAAATCCTTTTAGGAGAGTCTCAAACAAAAAAGTTTGGAGATCATTCTCTTATTCTACCCACCTTCTCTAAGGCATAGAAAAAGATTAATCAGTAGAAATTGATGGCGATAATTTCCTGGGGCGGGGGGTGACTTGACAGCTCATCAGGGCAGGAGACAGGGAGAGAGAGGCTCCCCTAGCTCCACCAAGATGAGGGGGCTTCAGAGAACCACATAAACACATACATGGGAAAGGGTAGGACCGTTTGCCATAGGGCAGGGAGTGACCTCACCCCTCTGACCAGATGCTTGCTGAGTCACAGAGATCTGTGTCCTGGAGTCATGAATAATGAGAGCCCTTGAGAGAAGCCAGCCCTGGCTCCCCTGGAGTGGGGAGCGCTGGGCTGATGCCTGACACTTAGCTGAGGAGTTCTGAAGGTGAGGGGCTGGGCAAACCCAATTTAAGGCAAGAGACAGAAAGTGGCTGTGAGAACAAGCTGTGCTTCCACCAAGGCGGAGAGAGAACACGGGCAATTTTCTGTGGGCCAAGCAGACCTACAGAAGCCAGCAGGTTTGATTTTGTCTGCCAAGGTCTCCAGTCAAGGCTTCCTGCCAGGGACAAGGCAGCTCTAGAAGAAAGAGGTTGGAGGTGGCCCAGAGAGTACAGACGTGGAGGGGGTGGGTATAAGATGTCAAGAAGAGATTGCATCTCCCATGCTAAGTAAAGGCATGGCAGGGGACCCCTAAATGGATCTATAAAAGCTCAGGTATAAAATGAGCCAGTTTTATACCTCTGCCCTGACCTGGGGCCCCCAGGGCCAGATTATAACAGACCAGCGAGAAGGACTTTTTCTGTCATAGCCTCCCTTTCCCTGTTCTGACCTTGAGGGGCAACAAGCTGCACAGTCAGTAGAAGAGGAAATTGAAGGGAAAACAGCAAAGAAGCTTCTACAGCCCTTCCCCTGAGTTGAGGCTAAGTTGAGAATGTGAAGAAGCTCTAAAATTAGGTGAGAGAGTGAAGCTTTGGTATTAGATTGGACTAGGCTTTTTAATATCTATTTTATAACTGATAATATAGGAAAGTGGCTTCTTTCTCTTCCCCCAAACTTCACATGTTGAAATCCTTACCCCCAGTGTGATTGTATTTGGAGATAAGTACAGTCTTTGGAAAGTGGTTAGGTCAGGATGGTGGAGCCCCTCTGTCTGGGATTAGTGCCCTTTTAAAAGGGACCTGACCGGGAGAGCTCCCTTACCCCTTCTGCCAAGTGAGAACACAGTGAGAACCAGGAAGGAGGCCTTCACCAGACACCCTGTCAGCTGGGACTTGAACTTAGACTTCCCAGCATTGTGAATGATAAATTATGTTTATAATCCTCCCAAGCTTTATTATTCTGTAATAGTGGCCTGATTGGACTATGACAATGAGCAGGAAATCTACCAAAGCCAAGCCATTGCCCAGGGTTGGGGAAGGACAGACAGGGATGAAACCATATAAACTCATGCTTTTGCTTTTTCTGCTTACTTCCCACAGTATCAGACCCCATGAGGGAGCCAGCGGGGAGCAGACAAAGCTCTTGATAAGACTTCAGAGAAAGCATTGATGGAGACAAACCCCCTACAGGGGCTCCAGGTGGAGATTTCAGGCATACCTGGCAGGCTGCCCCACCAGGTCCAGTCTGTCTCCAGGATCTGCAGAGCCTCCACGTGTAGATTTGCACGCACACACACGTGTACCATCCTGTGCATGCGCACACTACAGGTGGTATCCATTCCAGCTACCAAGGTCTTTGGAAAGATGCAAAGTCCAGCACATCTTGATGCTTTACATCCCAAGTCCTCACTGGGCAAGACAAATCCATTCTGGCAAGGCAGCTGAAGATGGGGAAGAAAAAAGCCTGAGTGTGTCTCACCAGCCCCAGAAGGCTTCGGCAGAGAATACTGGCATGTCTTCCCTCCAGCAGCCAAGCCGACCCTCTCCCCCCTTCAAAGGAGCACTGCAGATCTTCATCCCTGCCCCTATGGGCTCTTTTTCCCCCCATAAGGGAGGCCATGGCTATCTCAGGAGTACATGGTACCATAAGGTCTCACTAGAGCTATGGAATGTCCTACTTAGGACACTCTTGTCCCTTCATCTATAGAAGGAAGCCTGTTTCCTTAATAACCAGGAAATCTCCAAAATCAGCCTTGGACAGGATTCTCCTGATGAGGAAACCACATTCTCTTGGGTTTGCTACCTTTGAGTCCCATTCCCACTGGCACGCTCACCACATGGATATTTTTCTAATTGCCCTAGTCCAGGCCTGAATAAAAATATTTGGATTATCTGGAATAACCGCAAGCTCCATCTGGACTGCCTGGACAATGACCTTGCTGGCACAGAGTGCCCTGAATCTCTCAGAAAGGCCTGTAGGTAGCTGAGCTCAGCTGCAGGCAGGACTGAAGTTTCTTCTGCCAGCGGGGAAATGGAAATATCACATGGGTGCCGACCAGAGGCTAGGGTTCCCAGACAGTTTGGGTAACTGCTGGCCGCCACCCCAGCCTGCCTTACACTAAGTGGTCTGGTTAACAGTCTTCTGGCAGGTCCCTCTCTTGGTTGCCCTATAAGAAGGGAGGTCCTCAAAGGATGGGACCCTTATGGATTCTAGGTGGTTCTCCAGCTTCTCACCTCTCCATGGACATGCAGGGGTCAGCTGACACCTAATAGCCATCCCCTGATAAAACCTGCTCCTCAGCCAGCACAGTGAAACATCTGTCTCCACCCTGGTACATGATGCACAGTGCCCACAAAGAAGTCTCCTGTACTAGCAGCTTGGGCTGCATAGTGACATACCACACTATGTGGCTTGAACGGCAGCCATTTATTTTTCACAGTCCTGGAGGCTAGATGTCCAAGATCAAGGTGCAGCAGGGCTGGTTTATTGTGAGGTTTCTCCTCCTGGCTGTGGGTGACAGCTCCTCACTGTGTCCTCGCAAGGTCTCTTGGGTGTGCACATGTGGTGATTAGGGCCTTGGAACCTCATTTATCCTTAGTTACCTCATTTAAGATCCTGCCTGCAAACACAGTCACACTGGGAGTTAGGGCTCAAAATATGCATGGGGAGGGGCACCTTTCAGCCCATAATTGGTTCCTGTGGCTTTAACTCCTCAAAAGTGTCCCTTCCCCACCAGGCGAGGGCACCAGGAGTCAGTGCGGGGATTCATGCCCTGGCTGCCTGGGGAGTAAATGTTCACCCAGGACTTTCCTCACCTCCCTTTACTCCTCAGACACTTCTCCAAGGTCTGGTCTGCAATCCATACCTCTTTCCCAGTCAGGAAAAGATCCCGACCTCTCTACTCAGAGAGTGGTGCCACCGTTTCTGGAGTTTACATGGCTCACCATGGACAGGACACAGCTCTGTAGTCATCAGATGATAGAAGACACAAAATTCGGCAATGATGGGTGGCAGTCCCAGGACACAGAGTGACAGGATGGAGTGTGTCTCCAACTCCTGTTGGGTCCTGAATCAGTTGCTTTGTTTGAATCTATTTCCAGGCACTGCAGGGTGATGCAATGCTGGCACCCGAATAAATGTGGGAAGGGCAGTTGTTTCCTGTACACTAAAGTCCCCAGTGCAGTCTAAGCCCCTAAGACTCAGACTAAAGGAAGGTGAGGGCTAAATGGGGGCCCAAGGGAAGACTTAAAGATGGTCCCTGTCCTTAGGAGCTGATGACCTGGAGGGTCAAGTACACAACTAGGCAACCATATGACAATGTGTCAAGTGCCCAGATCAAGTGATGTGTCATATACTTTGGACTCCCAGGAAAAGACCAATTCACTCTGCCTGGGGAAGGAGGCAGAGAAAGTTTTCCACTTTATAGATGAGGAAACTGAGGTCCAAAAAGTATCAAAGTGAAAAGATTTGCCTAAGGTGAGTGGCAAAGCCCAAGAGAGGCCCCAGGACTGCAGGCCGGTTGCTCTGTCCACCTGTGTCCCCAGAGTTGGGTCATCAGAGGCTGCCTCTGCTCTTTGATGCCCTTGATCCTGAGAGAAGATGCTGGGAGGGGAGCTCCTGGGCCCTCGGCTGAGTCTCTGGAATGGAACCAGACATCTCGTGCCCTCCTGTGCTGGGGCCACCTGGGCAGTGCAGCAGGAGTCAGGGAGGAGGGCAGAGTCCACCTGGCCTGGTCTCCCACCGACAGGAAGTGATGCCTCCTGGGCTCATGGCAGCAGCTGTTGCTTGCTTGGCATGGTTCAGACAAACAGGCAGATGTCCTCAGAGCGACCTTCCTGACTCAGACGGTTTGGGAACTGAGGTATTCACTCCCTGGGGGTGGGGCAAGGACAGGACATGAGCTGCTGACTCATTCTTTCTCTCTGTCCTGATACTGGAGGAGTCAGGGAAGAACTGGGAAATGAAGGCGCTGTCTGAGAAGGATGAGCATCAGCACGGATAAAGGGAATGTGCTTGTTCTTTTCAGCCATGTTGCTGCTCACTGCTTTCAAGATGGCAACAGATTTTGGACTTTGTCAAGCACTCAGGACACAGCCGTCCTTATAAGGTCTCTGGATGGTAGAGCAGACAGGACAGACAGAAAGACGACCCTATGAGACACCAGACAGAGAAACAGCAGGGGGAGAGGCTGCCTCAAATGTCCTAGTGACATAAACCAACAAGGGAGGAATGGTGAGAAAAAGCAGAAGAAAGCCAATCTTAGTGAGCAACAGAGCTTAGAGGGTCTTTGACATTACACAGGCTCCAGGGCTGGCTTCATGGGAGTGTGACCTGTGCAATCACACAGGGTCCCACAATCAGGAGGTCCCAACTCTAGCTCTGCTGTCACCACTCTGACACTCATAATCGTTTTTTAATGAAAAGTTCACAATTTTATTGTGCAATAAACTCTGCAAAATATGTAGCCAGTCCCGCCATGGTCTTACAGATAAAAACAGGAACCCCAAGAGGGAAAGTGGCCACAGGGCCACACTGCTCACTTGCTGTGGAACAAGGATGAGAACTCTCGGGTCAGTGTTTTCCCACTACTCACGGAGTCGATCTCTGAGTTAATATCTGTTTAGGGCAGGGTTCTCAACCTGTGGGTTATGACCCACAGGCACTGTATTAAAGGGTCGCGGCATTAGGAAGGTTGAGAACCACTGGTTTAGGGCAAGGGCTTCTGATTCTGGCCTCCTAAGTGCTGGGGCCCCATACTGCCACCTGGCCTGCTCCAGATGGTCCTCTGCAGGCACTGGGTGGCCTGGGCAGCCTGGAAGCCCCACAATGAAAGCACCCCTTGCTTTCCTTCCACTGCCCATCCCCTCCTCGCCTCCTTGTGGCCAACCTGTCTCCATAAACGTGGTAGCTTCCCTGTTATCTCAGACTAGAGACTCCATGGTTGGGCTCCATGGTTGTTACAGGCTTGGTCTTGGACTTTGCAGCCCTTGGACTTTGCAGCCCTCCCACTCTATATACCATTGAGTACCATTCCCTCTTTTACTTAATGTTGACTGCTTTTCTCATTTAAGGTTAAAGAATAATAGCTCATAAACTGTCCTAAACCCATTCATTGCACCAAAACCATTCATTTCCCCTCTACCTGTGACTAACCTTGGAGGACAGGGGAATTTTCAGCTCAGGTATACACTATTTTTCTTAACTCCTCTTGGGTTTCTTTTTTGTTTGTTAGTTTGGGTTTGTTTTTTTTTCTCTTCCCTAGGCCCCCTGCCCAAGCTCAGCCTCCCCTAATGAGCACATGAGCCCACCATTGTTATGTAACAGCCTAACCCTCCCCATTCACCTCTCAGGAAGTGCCAAGCCTACAGTCTCACTCTGCTCTCCTCATGAGACAGTTGCTGTGTGGGGGATAGTCCTGGCTACCTCCCACTTGACTACATTTCTGTGGTCAAAACCTCCCTGACTCATG
>CAUYON010186304.1:0-15212 GCA_963573935.1 Arctocebus calabarensis
TGTTCTTTTTATGTTTTGCTTGGGGCGCATCATTTTTAAGGGATAGCCTATTGGTTCCAACTTGTCTGTGCTTTGGTAGATTTTGGCTTGTTCCCTCACAGGACTGCTTCTTCATGTCCTCCCATGATGTTGCAGACAAGGGTCTCTTTCTACGAGTGGTAGTAATGCGTGCCCACCGAGTCATAGTTTGATCAGATGCACTTAGCAATCGTGCACGAATCCTCCAGAGCAGCTCCTTTAGTCTTATTTTAATTAAGTTGCCTTTTTATTGCATTAATTCTTTATTCTAAGTACTAGACCATTATCAGGTTTATGATTTGTAAGTATTTTCTCCCATTTTTTAGATTGTCCTTCAATTTCTTACTGAAGTTGTTTATTGCACATAAGTTTTTAATTTACTTTTTTTATTGATACATAATATTTTTACATATTTATGGGAAAATTTGGGGTATTTTGTTACATGTATAGCGTGCATAATGATCAAGTCAAGGCATGTAGATATCTGTCACCTCAAGCATTTATCATATCTATATGTTGGAAACATTTCAAGAATGTCTATTCTTTCTATTTTGAAATATACAATATGTTATTATTAACTATAGTCATCCTACTCTGCTGTTGAACATTAAAACTTATTCCTTCTAATAGTATGTTTGGACCCATTAACAACCTCTTTTCATTCCTTTCTTCTGATCTTCCTAGGCTCTGGTAACTATCCTACTCTATTACCTTCATGAGATCAATGTTTTTAAGCATGCAATATTTGTCTTTCTTTGCTTGGCTTATTTCACTTCACATAATGACCTCCAATTCTATTCATGTTACTGTAAATGACAGGATTTCATTCTTTTTTGTGGCGTAATAGTCTTCTATGGTGTATATATGTCACATTTTCTTTATTTATTTATTCACTGATGGATACTTAGATTGATTCCACATCTTTGCTGTTATGAATATGGCTGCAATAAGTTTTTAATTTTTTTTTTTGAGACAGAGTCTTATTTGTCACCCTTGGTAGAGTGCCCTGGCGTCACAGCTCACAGAAACCTCATATTCTTGGGCTCAAGCAATTCTCTTGCCTCACTCTCCCAAGTAGCTAGGAGGACCGGCGTGCACAATGCCCGGCTATTTTTAGAAATGAGATCGTGCACTGGCTCAGGTTGGTTTGGAACTCAGACCTCAGGCAATCCACCTGCCTTGGCCTCCTGGAAGTGCTAGGATTACAGAGGTGAGCCACTGCACCTGGCCTTAAGTTTTTAATTTTATAACATCCAGTTTATCTGTTTTTTATTTTGTTGCTTGTGCTTTTGGTATCATATCTAAGAATCCATGAAAATTTACCTATGTGTTTTCTTCTAAGAGTTTATGGTTTTTAGCTCTTACATTTAGGTCATGGATCAATTTTGAATTTATTTTTGTATATGATAAGAGATATGGGATCCATATTCATATTTTTTGCATGTGTGTATCTAGGTGTCTCAGTAACATTTAATGAAAAGATAATTCTTTCTCATTTAATGGTCTTGCCACCATGTGTCAGAAGTCAACTGACCATTGATTCACATGTTTATTTCTGGACTTTTAGTTCTTTTCTATAGATCTAGATGGTTATCTTTATGCCAGTATCAAATTGTTCTGGTCACTATAGCTTTGGAGTAAGTTTTGCAGTTGTGAAACGTACCTTCCAAAGTTGTCCTTTTTTAAGATTGTCATGTTAACATTTTGAAAAGTCTGCACAGAAAAAAAACAGACTGCAGCTACAGTAATCGTAAGTGTTAATTATAATTCTGGAATGTAATGATCCATATCTATTTTAAATACCAGTGTTAATTTGTTTAAACTTCTAATTTGTTTTCAGGCAACTACGCTAAGAGTAAGGAAATTAGAAGAAAATATTGAAGCAGAAAGAGCAGCACATTTGGAATCAAAATTTAATTCTGAAATTATTCAGGTAAAATGTAAAGAAATATTTTTGGTGTGGATTTTCTTAAGTTGTGCTAATAACTAGGAAAACAGTACTATATTCAGAGATTAAGGTGTGCATTTAGAAGGGGTACATGTTTTGAAAATCGTTATTGTACTTATAGTAAGTATACAATTGAAGATACATACTTTAGTGAAGGAGTTGGCATACCACAGCCTACAGGTCAAGTCTTAAAACCCACAGTTTGTTCTGTGAAGCATGTCTCGTCTATAGCTGCTTTTGTGCTAGAGTGGTGGAATACAGTAGTTGTAACAGAGACCCCATCTGGCACTTTACAGATCATGATCAACAGCCATAGAATGAATTTCTTTTTGAGAACATTTAAAATAGTATTTATTGAGTGCCTATTACCTATTACTATATTAAGAGCTGAAAGACATAAAGGTGAATGAGTTTCTTTTGGAATTTACATTCCATTATTGGAGATACTCTGTATATTTACATATATTTAGATATATAGATGCCTAGATATATGAAACACTAAAACATTATGTGAGTATAAGAAAGAAAAGGCATAAATCTGGGAGAGGAATTAAATGGAGTCATCCTAAGGAAAGCATCCTTTTTGCTAGGTCTTCGATAGAATTTCTATTATAAGTGAGGGTCCAATATTTTAACTAGGAGTTGATAAACGACTGCCATGGACCAAGTCTGACCTGCAGTTTGTTTTTGTAAATGAAGTTTTATTGGATGATAGCCATGCCCATTTGTTTATGTCAGTGGTTCTCAACTTTCCTAATGCCATGACCCTTTAATACAGTTCTTGTGGGTCGTGACCCTAAGGTTGAGAACCGCTAGTTTTTATATTGTTTGTGGCTATTTGTCTAGACTGAGATCCTATGGCCCATAAGACCCAAAGGGTATTTACTCTTTAGCCCTTTTAAGGAAAAGTTTGCTGACCTCTGTTCTAAACAAGGAGAACTGCATGGATAAAGCCACCAAATAAGAGTATTCTTGGTGTTTTTTAGGGGAGGTTGGGTACTGTACTTCCTTTATTGTGTTGTCTGGTTGGTCTTAGAGAAAAGTTTGGAGATAATGTTGGAAAGGTGTGCTGAAGACTAATGAAAGTCCTTTTCATGCTAAGAGACTTAGACTTATTTTGAAAGTAGGGAAAAGCCATTGTAGCTTTTGGAACAGATATCAAACATAGGTTTAAGAAAAATAATTTTTAGTTCTTTGAGGTATCTCTATACTATTTTCTACAGAGGTTGTACTAGATTGCAGTCCCACTAACAGTGTATAAGTGTTCCTTTCTTTCCACGTCCATGCCATCACTTGTGTCGGGACTTTTTGATAAGAGCCATGATTCTTTGTGGTTTTGATTTGTATTTCCCTAATGATTAGAGATGTTGAACATTTTTCATGTGTCTGTTGGCTATTAGACTATCTTTGAAAAGTTTCTGTTCATATCTTTTGCTCACTTTTTAATTTTTTTTTTTTTATTTTTTCTTGCTGATTTGCTTGAGTTCTTTGTAGATTCTGACTATCAGCCCATTGCATGCAAATATTTTCTTCCTTTCTGTGGGTTCACTCTATTGATTGTGTCCTTGGCTGTGCAGAAACTTTTTAAATTTAATCAGGTCCTGCTCTGCTGTTTTCTTGAATTTAATATTTTGACTTTTTGCTGAAATGTTTTCTTGGCATTCTGATAGCATTCTTTTTTTTTTTGCAGTTTTTGGCCAGGGCTGGGTTTGTACCCACCACTTCCGGCATATGGGGCTGGAGCCTTACTCCTTTGAGCCACAGGCACCGCCCTGATAGCATTCTTAAAATCTAATAAATATGCTATTTGTTATTCATGATTTTGTTAGAGATTGCGTTGATGGAGATTATATATCCCTATGAAATACTTGTTTTTTAAAATAAGAAGGTATAAAGTATTTTTATTAACTTTGATACTCGGTATTAACTGTTAACATGTTCTCATACTGTTGTAGACTGGTTGGTAATCATATTTGAATATTGCTTTGTGAACAAATGTAATAGACAGGAAATAAAATATGTGGTCTGCTCTTATTTCAAGAAGAAAAAGTGTTTTGAACCTATGACTTTAGGAAGTCTAAAAATCCTTTCACTTTATTTTTGCTCCTAAATTTCATATCAAGTGGGATGGTTGGATCGCCAAAATCAGTAAATGAAAAGTAGCTATGAGCAGGTACATTAAACTAGTTTTGATTACAAAATTATTTCCTTAATTTAGGCGTTTATTATCTTGTAACCAGCCTCCTCTTTCTATACCCTTTTATCTACCAATGTTGCCAGTTATTTTTCTAAAATAACTGTTATTAAATATCTCTGTCAAAGCTGCACTGTCCTTGTACTCCTTTTAAAGTAGGTCTAAATTCCTTAAGTTAATTTATATTTTTAAAATTTAGACTTTTTTCCTATACTGGGTTTTAAGTGTTTTACCTCATTGTTTACCTTTTAATGCAGAGTCAACTACTAATTAGCTGTAATTAGTCACTGTTATGTCATGAACTATTGGTGAATGTATATTTGAAATGTTCTGTTATTAAATTTGTTTGTATGCTGTGGCATAAAAAATGAGAAAGTGGAGTTAAGAGTGAAGAGTTGACTCAAAATTGTTGACGTCTACTTTTCTTTCAGTTGTATTCATTTGCCACTTGTGATTATGCTTATTTTCTGAAAGAAGTTAGCAATGCAAATGAATAAAATGTTTCCTAAATTTACTATTTGACTTGTAAACATTGGGTTTATATAAAACAACAAAGAAAAATAAAGTTTAAGAGGCAAAATTTGAAAATTTAAATTGAGTTTTATCAACATAGCTATTTTACTTCCTTTAGTATAGGAATAAGCATTTCAATTAATCCAGAATATTTTTGGATAATTATTTAATGGAAATAATTTTGATGATTATCATGTATATGGATTAATTTTTGAAAAAAATTCATATTACCCTACTTTGAAACTTAAAAAAAAGTTTTTTTTTTTTTGAGATAGAGTCTCTTTATGTTGCCCTTGGTAGAATGCCGTAGTGTCACAGCTCACAGCAACCTCAAACTCTTGGGCTCAATCAATTGTCTTGCCTCATTCTCCCAAGTAGCTGGGATGACAGGTGCCTGCCTCAACACAACACCTGGCTATTTGTTTTTTTGTAGTTGTCATTGTTTAGCAGGCCTGGGCTGGGTTCAAATCTGCCAGCCCTAGTGTATGTGGCTGGCGCCATAACCACTGAGGTACAGGCACTTAGCCAGATTTTTAAAAATTTTTAATTATTATGGGTACATAATGGTTATATGTATTTATAGAGTACATGATGTTTTGATAGCATACATTGTAAATTAATCAAAACAGAGTAGTTGGGGTGTTCATCACCTCAGTATTTATCCTTTCTTTGTGTTAGGAACATTCTAGTTTCACTATTTTAGTTATTTTAAAGTATACTGTAAGAGTTATTGATGATAGTAGTTATTTAGTTATTTTATTTTACTTATTTTTTGAGACAGAATCACCCTTTGTCACCCAGGGTAGAGTGTCATAGCTCATAGCAAGCTCTTGGGCTCAAGCGATTCTCTTGCCTCAGCCTCCCTAGTAGCTGGGACTACAGGCGCCTGCCACAATGCCTGGCTATTTTTAGTGATGGGGGTCTCACTCTGACTCAGGCTGGTTTTCGAACTTGTGAGATCAGGTCATCCACCCACTTTGGCCTCCCAAAGTGTTGGGATTACAGGCGTGAGCCACTGCGCCAGGCCTTATTTAGTTATTTTAAAGTATATACTAACTTATTGTTATAAACTAACTTATAGTTACCTTGTTGTGGTATCAAATGTTCGTTTTAGCTAGGAATCTAACTATATTTTTGCATCCATTAATCATCTCCACTTTGTCTCCCTCTTCTTGCTACCCTTCCCAGCTTCTGGTAACTATCATTCCAGTCTCTGTCTCCATGAGATCCATTGTTTTTAACATTTAGCTTCCACATGTAAATGAGAATATCCAAGTGTTGTCTTTCTGTGCTTGGCTTATTTTGTTCAACATAACCTTCTCCAGTTCCATCCCTGTTGTTGCAAATGGCAGGATTTCCTTTTTGTGATTATCTAATATTCCATTGTGTATGTGTACCACAATTTCCTTTTCCATTCATCCTTTGATAGGCACTCAAGTTGATTCCAAATCTTGGCTGTTGTGAATAGTTTTGCCATCAACACAGGAATGCAGATATTTTTTCAATATAGCAAATTCCCCTCATTTGGATATATACTCAGTTGTGGGACTGGTGGGTCATATGGTAGTTCTATTTTTAGTTTTTTGAGGAACCTCCATACTGTTCTCCATAGTGGCTGCACTAATTTACATTTCCACCAGCAGTGTGGAAACCTTTTTTCACATTCTGGCCACATTCTTGTCTTTTGATAACAAAGTTAGGTCTCATTTCTTGATGAATTTATCTTTCCTTCCTCTGGTTGTCTGACGCCATCTCTATGAGGCTTATTTACAAAGAGTTCATAGCTTTTCTCAGATCTCCTGGCCTTTTGTGTGTGCCTCTGTCAAACAGGAAGCCCTTACCGTATTGTATTGTAGTCTGTCTTTTTCTAAAGACTATGAGCTCCTCAAAAGCTAAGACTGTATTTTTTCATGATTATTGCATGTATCTTGAGCCTTAGCACATTGCCTGATATATATCGCTTACTAAATTTTTTATTAAATAATAATTGCCTCATTAGATCCTTGAAGCAACTTGTAAAGTGGGTAGTCTGGATGTTCTTCACTGTTTATAGATGAGAAACTTCAGGTATTTGGAGTTTTAGTAACATGTCCAAAGTCACATAACTTACAGAGCTGGAATTCATAGTTGAATTTTACGTTTCTAAAATCCATTTTCTATCTATCTATCTAAAATCTGTTTTCAATGTTTCTATGGTTGAAACATTCCTTTACCCTCAATCTTTTTTTTGAAACTTGAGCATACTGTTTTTATCTTATACAAATTTTTACATAAAAAATTTGTTTTTAGCTTGCCATACAATTTTATGCATTTCTTACTTTCTTATATTTTTTAATTAAAAATTTAATTTTAATAGACTTAGGGGATATTAATTTTTTTTTTGTTACATGGACTCTATAATGGAGAAGTTTAAGCTTTTAGTGGACCTATCACCTGAATAGTGTATGTTGTATCTGATAGGCATTTTTTTCTCCTGTACCCACCTTCCACTTTCCATCTTATGGCACTCTGTATGACTATGCATATCCAGTGTTTAGCTCAGACTCATAAGTGAGAATATGCTGTGTCTGGTTTTTTTGTTCCTGGATTATTTCATTTAGGATAATTACCCCCAGTCCTATCCAAGTTGCTGAAGAGGACATTATTAATTCCTTTCATGGCTATACTCCATGGCATGTGAGTGTGTACACACACATATACATATACACATAAAACACCACATTTTCTTTCTTTTTTAACTTTATTTAAATTAATATGAGGGTACATATTAATATTTAGGTTACATCGTTCTCACTTCCGGGGTAAAGTTCCATTTGTAGAAGAGCTCTTCACCCAGGGGGCCTGTTATACACCCTCACAATGTGCACATTAGGTGAGATTCCATCTCATGCCTGCCTTCCTTTTGCCATATGTCCTCCTTCCTGCCCCCTCCAGCTTCCCTCTACTCCTGAACTGGAGTATAATAGTGTTTTATTGTTTTTAGGAACATGCAATTGTTTACATATTGATTTCATATTAGTATGGAGTACATTGGATATTTATTTTTCTGTTCTTGCAATACTTTACTGAGAAGGGTGTATTTCAACTCCATCTAGGTAAATGTAAAAGATGTGAAGTCTCCATCTTTTTAATGGCTGAATAATATTCCATGTATGCTATATACCACAGTTTGTTGATCTATTTATGGGTTGATGGGCACTTAGGTTGCTTCCATGACTTGCAATTATGAATTGAGCCACAACAAACATTCTAGTGCAAATGTCTTTGTGGTAAAATGATTTTTGTTCTTTTGGGTAGATACCGAGTAATGGGATTGCAGGGTCAAGTGGAAGGTCTACATTTAGATCTTTGAGGATTATCCCTACTTCTCTCCAAAAGAGCTGTGTTAGTTTGCAGTCCCACCAGCAGTATAGAAATGTTCCCTTCTCTCTACATCCATGCCAGCATCTAGTGTTTTGGGACTTTGTGATGTGGGCTAATTTTGCTGGGGTTAGGTGATATCTTAGAGTGGTTTTGATTTGCATTTCTCTGTTGATTAAAGAGGATGAGCATTTTTTAATGTGTTTGTTGTACATTCATCTGTCATCCTTGGAGAAGTTTCGGCTCAAATCAGTTGCCCACTTGTAGAGAGGGTTGTTTGCATTTTCTTATTGTTTAATTTGAGTTCTCTGTAGATTCTATTTATCAGGCCTTTGTCAGATTCATAACATGCAAAAATCTTCTTCCATTCTGAGGGCTCTTTGTTTGCTTTGTTTGTGGTACTTTTCATTGTACAAAAGCTTTTTAGTTTAATCAAGTCCCAGTTATTTATTTTTGATGTAGCTGTAATTGCTAGGGGTTCTTCTTCATAAAGTTTTTTCCCAGGTCATTATTTTCAAGTGTTTTCCCCATACTCTTTTCTAGAATTTTTATTGTTTCATGTCTTAAATTTAAATCTTTTACCCAGTGAGAATCTATTTTTGTCAGTGGTGAGAGGTGTGGGTCCTGTTTCAGTCTTCTGTATATTCATAACCAGTTCTCCCCACACCATTTGTTAAGTAAGGATTCTTTTCCCCATTGCATGTTTTTGTTAGGCTTATCAAAGATTAAATGATGTTATGTGGCTGGGTTCATCTCTAGATTCTCTATCCTATTTTATAAATCTGTGTCTCTATTTTTGGGACAGTACCATGCTGTTTTGATTACTATAGCTTTGTAATATAATCTGAAGTCTGACAACATGTTGCCTCCAGAATTCTTTTTATTTCTAAAATTATATTTGCTATTTGGGTTTTTTTCTGGTTCCATGTGAATTGAAGTACTGTTTTTTCAAGATATTTAAAGTAAAGTATGACATCAGTGTTTTGATGGGTATTACATCGAATCTATAGATTGCTTTGTGTAGCATGGACATTTTAACAATGTTGATTCTTACCAGCCATGAGTGTGGTATGTTCTTCCATTTGTTGACATCATCTGCTATTTCCTTTCTCCAAATTTTCATAATTCTCTTTATACAGATCATTCATGTCTTTTGTTATATATATTCTTAGATATTTCATCTTCCTTGGTGCTATTGTAAAAGGAATAGAGTCTTTGGTTTTGTTCTTGGCTTGACATTTGTTGGCATATACGAAGGCTACTGATTTGTGGCTATTTATTTTGTAACCTGAGATGCTGCTATATTCCTTGATCACTTCTAAGAGCTTTGTAGTTGAGTCCCTGGGGTTTTCCAGGTATAAGATCACATCATCTGCAAAGAGGGAGAATTTGACCTCCTCTGTCCCCATTTGGATTCCTTTGATCTCCTTCTCTTGCCTGATTGCAATGGCTAGTACTTCCAACACTATATTAAATAGCAGTGGAGACAGTGGGCATGCTTGTCTGGTTCCAGATTTGAGTGGGAATGCTTTCAGTTTTACTCCATTCAATATGACATTGGCTGTGGGTTTGCTGTAGATAACCTCTATCAGCTTAAGGAATATTCCTTCTAAGCCTATTTTCTTGAGTATTTTTATCATGAAAAGATGCTAGATATTGTCAAAAGCCTTTTCTGCATCAATTGAAAGAATCATATGGTCTTTGTTTTTGATTCTATTTATGTGTTGTATTATATTTATAGATTTGTGTATGTTGACCCAACCTGTGTCTCTGGGATAAAACCCACTTGATCATGGTGTATAACCTTTTTAATGTGTGTTGTATTGTGTTTGCTAAATATTGTTGAATATTTTGGTATCAGTATTCATTAATGATATTGGTCTATAGTTTTCTTCTTTTGTTGAGTCCTTTCCTGGTTTGGGGATCAGGATGATATTTGCTTCATAGAATCTGTTGGGGAGGATTCCTTCTTTCTCTATATTTGGGAAAAGTTTATGCATTATAGGAGCTAGTTCCTCTTTGAGGGTTTGATAGAATTCTAAAACCATCATATTTTCTTTATCCACTTCTGAATTGATGGGCACATAGGTTGATTCCACTTCTTTGCAGTTGTGAATTGTGCTGTAGTAAATATACAAGCACAGATGTCTTTTTAAAAAATGAATTCTTTTCTTTTGGGTAGATCCCCAGTAGTGGGATTGCTGGATTGAATGGCATAGTTTTAGAATAACTTTTAGTTATTTGAGAAATCTCCACATTTGTTTTCCATAGAGGTTGTACTAATTACATTCCCACCAATAATGTATAAGCATTTTCTTCTTACCACATCCTATTTTTAACTTAATTTTTTGAAAAGTTAAACTATATAGTTTAAAAATTAGAATTTTATATTGAAAATTCTTACTCTCTTTTCTGTCTCTCCTATGCCTTTGCCCCTTGCCTGCTTATTTTTATTCTTTCGACTTATTTATCCTAAATTTAGCATGCTATGTACACTGATCTGGACCTTGCTATTTTAAATAGGTATTAGTAATACATTTTTTTTTAACACTATACAGGGAACTTTTTTTTTTTTTTAAAGTTTTTTTGTAATATTTTTTACAACTACTTATCATTCTTTTGTGGGAATGAACTTTGTTCATTCATGCTACTTTTGGTAGACAAAAAGAATCTAGTTTTTAAATGTCTTATTATGTAGAATTTAAAGTACATGCAAAAGTAGAATAGTAAAAGAAATTCCACATGTACCTATTACCTAGCTTCAATACTTACAACAGGAAAATGGAGTTTATCTATTACCTTCTTGCACTTCCCCACCTCTGGATTATTTTGAAGCAAATCCCAGATATTAAATCACTACAACTGTAAATATTTTAGGTAGATACTGTTGTTTCATAATCAAAATTTCACTTTTCTACAGTAAGAAATTTTCAGGAATAAAAAAATCTGTTAAATTTCTTAGGTTTATAAAGATATTTATGTAAAAATGTTTTTTACAAGAGAGGAAGAACACTTCTCTTTAGTTTTCAAAAAGTATTTAATTTATCATATTTTGTAAAGGAGTGTCTGAATGGATAGTAGGTCAAAATTATAAATTTGAATTATTTTGTATCTATTTTACTTTGATGGGACATTATATCAGCCTATCCTTTTTCATAACATAATTTACTCTTGATTCTTTACTCTTCCTCCCTTTTTAAAAAAGAGAATAAACTCTTTTGTTTATTTTCCTTTTGAAACCAAAGCAGAAAGAAAGAAATGTTTGGATGAATGACAATCTGCTGTTGATAAAGTATTCTGCTCAGTTTAAGATTGATGCTAGCATTTCTTAGCTTACTTTTCTGTCATCTGGTAGTTACGGATTCGAGACCTTGAAGGAGCTTTGCAAGTTGAAAAGGCTAGCCAAGCAGAAGCTGTTGCTGATTTGGAAATGATCAAGAATGAATTTAAAGAAGTTGAAAGTGCATATGAGCGAGAAAAGCATAATGCACAAGAGAGCTTTACAAAGCTAAATTTGTAAGTATTTTATTGTAAAATTCTCTATATTAACATAAAGATTTTATGAAAGCTATATAAGTACAAATGTGTACTATGTGTTTTAGATATAGTTTCCATTAATTTCAGTGGTAGATTAGGGGTAAAGGACTTCATAAAACTATTCTTTCCTGTGTAGGTAAATACGGAAATGCGCTGTTGAATTTTGAGGTATTTTAAGTACTCCCAGAAATGTACTTATACACTAGAAAGTAAATCTATTAATGTATTTTGCATTATATTTATTGATGAAATACGGTATTTTTAAAGACAACCAAAAATGGTCTATGTGGAGATAGATAATATTAAAATTTTCTCAAACCATAGATTTAATAGTAATACTGCTACTCGGGGCTATCATGCATTGTGCCTCACCGTATATAGTAGCAATTGCATAGTTTCATTTATCTAACACTCTATTAGTAGTTCCTTTTTTAATCACTGATTTACAGATGTGAAAATTGAGGGTAGAGACACAGCTGGTAAGTGTCTGAGTGTCAGAGTCAGAATCTTTCTAACTCCTACTTATCTTAACCCTTTTTAGTTCAGAAGCCTTTCATCTTGAAAATTCTATGAAATGCTTTAAGAACTTTATAATTCTTTAATATGTGCTTAACATAAGTCAATAGTAGACATTTTAAACCACTTCCTCCCAGAGGATGAAATTCATACTACTATTGGTATGTGATATGATTACAGGTTGGTATGTTAGAGGTACATATTTTTTTAAATTTTAGTTTCTATGAATGACAAATAGGTAATGATTTTTTACTTACAGTAGCAATATAATGATTTCTTTAAAAATACTTTATATTATGGCACTGGTTCTTGAAAAAAAAACTTTACTTATTGTAAGAAGTGAGTTAATCTAAAGGAAAGTATTACTTAAATTTTAGTAGTAGTTATTGAGGGTATGGCAAAAACTATGAGGATTGCTCTGGAAAGATTCAAGTCTGAAAAAATTTAAAACTTTTTAACATTGTGGATGCTTTTCTTAATAATACTTACAATATTTTTATCTTTTACTTTTTTTTTTGACACAGAGTCTTACTTTGTCACCCTTGGGAAGAACAGGTAGTAATTGGTAATAATGAGATTATAGAGAAAGTGCTTCCCGAACCTTGCATTGGTGAAGGTTCTTAAGCTTCTAATTCTTGTTAGGCAACTTCTATTTCTTGGTAGGCAGGATCTCACTAAAAAATACCTGCATATAGGGTGGCTCCTGTGGCTCAATGGAGGGTTTGAACCCAGCCCCGACCAAAAACTGCAAGAAAAAAAACAAAAAATCTACAACAAAAAAACAAACTTGTGTATATGTATTACACAGTTTTAATACCTGTGTGTATGTATTTTAATTTTGGTCCCAGATTTATAATAGTGGACATGCTTTATGAAACTTTTTTTGAATTATGTTTCATAATTCTGTAATCATATTTTGTTAGTCATAAATTTTTTTCCATTTAAAGCTTACAGTATGAAACTAAAGCTTTCCAATAGTTTTTCAGTTTTAGAGTTTTCAAATATAATCAAGTCTTCATTAGCATGGTAACTGATTGCTGGACAATAGAAGGGGGAAGGAGATCTTAAACTATTTACTTATTATTAAAAGTAGATAGTTTCAATTTAGATGCAGTTTAAAAGAAACACTAGTCAAAATATGCTATCGAATGGATGTTATCTAGATTTATTGATTTCATTGTACACAATATTTAGGAACTTCTCTTTTGTTCTAAATATAGCTCGCAAAGGTATAAAAATAATAGAAGTACTATTATTAGTTATGTTTTGGGTAAATGATAGCCTATAGCTGAGTATTTGTTAAAATAGCCTGTTATTGTTAAATTCGTACATAACTGAGTTTAAAAAATAAAAATGTGAGAATTCAGTAGAAAAGAAGACATCCTAGCTATAGGCACCTTTCCCTCTTCCCTGAATCCTCTACCTTTCAAGTCAATAGATTTCTCTCTATTAGAATTCTAAGAGACAAGAGGTCCCTTGAGCTTGACTACTCCTTTCCCACTTATTTCTTCTTGGTTGGGGGCCGTTGATACAATTGTAGGTGTCAGATTACTAAACAGCAAGAGATATTCCCCATTTCTCGGACCTGGTTTAGACTTTGCCACTTATTTATAAAGTGGTAAAAAAATGACAGATGCACTTAATTTTCTATTTTCTGAGTAATAGTAATTTTTAATTAAAAATCTTGATTTTTATCAAATTAATACTTATACATAGTCTAAAAAGTAAAACAGTACTATGAGGCTTCCTCTCTTCTTTCCTCTTTTTCTTGGGCTATAGTTGGGTTATAGCTTTCATATGAAACCTATAAATTAGTTTCATAGTAGGACTGAGTACATTAGATACTTTTTCTTCCATTCTTGAGATACTTTGCTAAGAAGAATATGTTCCAGCTCCATACATGTAAACATGAAAGAGGTAAAGTCTCCATTTTTTATGACTGCATAATATTCCATGGTGTACATATACCACATTTATTAATCCCTTCATGGGTCGATAGGCACTTGGGTTACTTCCATGACTTAGCAATTATGAATTGGGCTGCAATAAACATTCGGGTGCAAATATCTTTGTCATAATGTGATTTTTGTTCTTCTGGATAGAGGAATTGTCGGAACAAATGGCAGGTCTATTTTTACATCCCTAAGTGTTCTCCAAACATTCTTCCAAACGGAATGTAGTAGTTTACATTCCCACCAGCAGTGTAGAAGTGTTCCCTTTTCTCCACATCCACGCCAATATTTTGGTTTTGGGATTTTGTGATGTGGACTAATGTTACTGGAGTTAGATGATATCTCAAAGTAGTTTTGATTTACATTTCTCTGATGATTAGGATGATGAGCATTTTTTCATGTGTCTGTACGCCATGCACCTGTCTTCTTCAGAGAAGTTTCTCTTCAAGTCCCTTGCCTATCCTGAGATGGGATCACTTGTTCTTTTCTTGCTAATACATTTGAGTTCTCTTGGATTCTGGTTATTAAACCTTTGTTGGAGACATAATCTCCCATTCTGAGGGCTATCTGCTTGCTTTACTTACTGTGTTCTTAGCTGTGCAGAAGCTTTTTAGTTTGATCAGGTCCCAGTAATGTATTTTTGGTTTTGATTCAATTGCCTAGGAGGTCTTCCTCATAAAATATTCACCCAGGCCGATTTCTTCAAAGGTTTTCCCTGCAATTTCTTCTAGTATTTTTATAGTTTCATGTCTTAAGTTTAAATCTTTTTTTTTTTTTTTTTTTTTTGAGACAGCGCCTCAAGCTGTCACCCTGGACAGAGTGCAATGGCATCACAGCTCACAGCAACCTCCAATTCCTGGGCTCAAGCGAGTCTCCTGCTTCTGCCTCCCATGTAGCTGGGACTACAGGCGCCCGCCACAATGCCTGGCCATTTTTTGGTTGCAGCCATCGTTGTTTGGCGGGCCTGGGCTGGATTCGAACCCTCCAGCTCAGGTGTACGTGGCTGGCGCCTTAGCCCGTTGAGCCACAGGCACCGAGCCGCCATGCTGAACATTTCTCAAAGGCTCACCTGCCCAAGGTCAGCCCAAGTTCACTCCTCCACTCTAGCCTCCCTCACCTCTTCGCTGGTCCTCAAGAACACCTACCTGATTCCCTCCTACCCCAGGACCTGAAC
>CAUYON010186306.1:0-16290 GCA_963573935.1 Arctocebus calabarensis
AGTCACTGCAGTCCTCCCAGTCACTGCAGCCCTCCCAGTCACTGCACCCCCCAGTCACAGCAGCCCTCAGTCACTGCAGCCCTCCCAGTCACTGCAGCCCTCCCAGTCACTGCACCCCCAGTCACTGCAGCCCTCCCAGTCACTGCACACCCCAGTCACTGCAGCCCTCAGTCAGTGCACCCTCCCAGTCACTGCACCCCCAGTCACTGCAGCCCTCCCAGTCACTGCAATCCTCCCAGTCACTGCAGCCCTCCCAGTCACTGCAGCCCTCCCAGTCACTGCACCCCCCAGTCACTGCACCCCCCAGTCACTGCAGCCCTGTCACTGCACCCTCCCAGTCACTGCAGCCCTCCCAGTCACTGCACCCCCCAGTCACTGCAGCCCTCCCAGTTACTGCAGCCCTCCCAGTCACTGCAGCCCTCAGTCACTGCACCCTCCCAGTCACTGCAGCCCTCCCAGTCACTGCACCCCCCAGTCACTGCAGCCCTCCCAGTCACTGCAGCCCTGTGCTGTGGGCCTGACAGCACAATGCACCATCCACATTGCGAACTCCAACCACACCTCAAACTGCACAACTGTCATAGCTTGTCCTCTGCAAATTGCTACGATCTTGCTCACTACCAGCCCCCCTCTCCGTGTACTTCCATGGCCCCTGGACCTGATAGAAGTGAATGATCACAGCTCTGATTCCCAGGACCTCTGCTTAACCAAGCTCACATACCACCACAGCCGTGACCATGGGGAGGCCTGAGCAGCCCTCCACACACCTCGTGGAGATGGATTCTCCTAGCTCCTTTCCTGGGCTCTGGACTAGGACATGAGCATCCCAAACAGGGACCTTTTCTTCTTTTCACTAAGTGGGAGAGTTCCCAGCAGAGCAGAACAGGTGAAATGCAAACTTATCTGTCTGGAGGTGAGAGGTTTCAGATGAGAAGGAGCCAGCATGATAACTCTGGCAACATGAGCAAACAAGCCAGTTTGCTTGTTTAGCATAACTTCCCAAGAGGAGTCCTTCAAAGGTGACAATGGTGATATTCAGCTATGAAATAAGCAGAGATTCGTCCTCTTTGGGATGAGTTCTCGAACTTAATTGCCTGCCCATGTGTGTATACAGGAATGCATGCATGCACTATGGAATACTACTAAACCTTAAAAAGGAATGCAGCCTGCACTTGTCACTTAAGGAGAAGATGGAAAGTTGCGAGTTCACCTGTGGATGGACCATCTAGAAGAGAACATGGGGAACCATTAGTAAAGCAAGTGGAGGCCCCCGAAGTGAGGGATGGGAAGGTGGGGGAACTGCTGGGCAAGGTCAGCAAGCACCCTGGGGATGTCCAGACATGCGGAGGGGGACAAGGTCTTTTGGGCAACATCCATGGTATTTACTTAAGACCACTTTCGTAAGTGAAGTCTCTGATGAATGAAAAGGTAAAAACTACTTGTTACTAATAAGTAGGAGCTAACCTCTAGGTACACATGGGCACAAAGAGAAATAAGGGACATTAGAAACCATGAAGTGGGATGAAGGGAGATCTGAGGGAGAAAAGCTTACCTGTTGGGTACAGTGAACACTATCAAGGCACACCACAAGCCTTGACTGTCCCATTGCAGAGAGTGTTCATGTGACAAAAACATTTGTGCTCCCTTACTATTGAAACTGTGAAAATCAGAAATCACTGCTCAAGGAGTTAGGTTGGTATCCATGTGTCTGATGTGAAGGAGCCCCAGAATGATGAAAGTGGTGCCCAGAATCAGGAGCAATCTGGGCGATCTGGTGTGGGGTGTTGAAACTAAGTGGTGTGGAGAATATGTCCTCACATCCAGACCACCCAAATGAGAATCCAGAACCAGCAGTGAGAACAGCAATTGTAGACACATAGAAGTCTCTAAATGATAACAATAGTAATGGTTGTCACCTCTGCATTAAAGAAGACATCAACAAACTGTACTTTAATAAACCAATTAATAGTTTGATGACACGTGTGATTCTTACACAGTTCAAAATATTCTCTACAAAACTCTTAAGAATTACCCAAGGAAAAACATCAATAGTACCTCCACAGTTGGATAAATCTGGCAGACAACTCATTATTCTTGTGGTTGGGGTGACAATCACTGACAAACTATAAGAACCATGGTATTGCTCCTGTGGTATTCTGCTAAATGCACATAACCAAAGTCTAATGATGTGGCATATTAGACAAACTCACGCTGAAGGACATTCTAATACACTGGTAATCTTCAAAGGATTAAGGTTATGAAAGTCAGTAGAAGACTGAAAATATTGCAAAATCTCAACTTTACAGAGCAAATGATGTTGGTATTAGTTTTCTTTTTTTGCTACCCTAATAAATGCCACACACTTAATCATCTAAAATAACTCAAATTATTATTTTCTGTAGATTTGAATTCCAATAATTCCAATATAAATTTCAGCCAAGCTGAAGTTAATGTATTGCCATGGATGCAATCCTTTCTGAGGCTCTTTATTGACTATAGGGGATCCCTTTCCTTCCTCATTTAGGTTTTGGCAGAATTCTGTTGCTCGCACACAACTTCCTATTTTTTAGAACCAGCAAGTGGATGTTCTCAAAGTCAAATTCTTCTCATGCTGCTGTCTCTGCCCACAGCTGGGACTGGTTCTTTGCTTCTAAGGAATCATGGGATTAGATTCGGCCTACCGGGGTAATTAGGGTTAATCTTCTCACCTCAAAGTCTCTAAACTTCTTTACAGTTTTTTGTATAAGAAAAAATATTGACAAGCTTCGAGGAGGAAACATCTTTTCCTTTAGGATAGGAAGAAGGAACTTTTAACACTGATACCAAGTGACTTTAGTCAAATGTACAGTCTACCGGATACACCAAGATCACTCAAACTTGTACTAGAGATCATCTTTCCTTTACATTCATAGGTTTGTAGTAGGCTCTTGGGCATTATGACCTAGTTATACTGTTTGAGATCAAACCACTAGTCGTTTGGTTATATTTTTAGAATTTTATACATTTATTTCATTTGACTATTGTGCAATACATTTTATCTTTCCCAGAGGTAAGGCAAGATTAAATATCATCACTCACCTTTTATCTCCTATATTTGACTGCAGTTTAGATCTCTATTTCTTGATAATTGCAATCTATGTAACAACTTTGTTGGATAAATCTCCAGCAAGGAAGTTTTTGAAACCTGTAAAGAAGTTATGGCTGGTTTATTTTCTCTTTATTTTAATGTGGTGTCTATACTACTGAATGATAAATTAGAGTAGTCAGTTTTTGTTTTTGTTTTATTTTTACAGTTTTCTTGAGCTATGTATGCTGAAAATTTATTCACAGGTAACAATAGTTTGACTAATCCAAATTTTCACTGTATCTTGCCTTCTGAAATAGAAATCAGGTCAAACCCCCCAGAAGAATAAAGCAATTAACCTGAATGTGACATTGAATCAGTTTTGCTAATATAGGTGCCCTGTAAACAATGCACAATTTACTATAATATCAAACCAATAATGAGTAAAGTGATATATCACCAATTCACAAGCACATAAATTGGTGGCTTTATCATGAGTATATACATCAAAAGCCATAGAAGGAAGAATATGTGCTGATAAACGCTGTAATGACTTTCTGTACCTGGAGATGCTTCCTCTTAATTTCTTCTAATCATTAACAAAGTGAAATTGCACAAATGTTACAAAATTGCATAATGTTATAAAAATGTTTTGCAATTCATTGGGATAAGGTAAGTGATTAGAATAATTTGCTTTACGGATTCTGATTTTAATCTAAATTTGTGCTCAAATTTAATATGTAAATATTCTTTATAAAATTTGTGGACTGTACACTTTGCCTTCTTTATCTTTTAATTATTTTAAGCAAATTTTACCCTGAAAATAATAATTTCAAATGATACATTTGAATTACAGAAAAACAGAGTAAAAAAATCATTAAAATATTGAATTATTTATTTGATGTTATATGATCAATAAAGATCTGAAGTGATACAAAATTTGAAGCTTTTAGAATTCTAACCCATTACTTTTCCACTAAATCATTAAATGATTAGGTAAACAATTAGTCCAGTAACTACAACCAAATCTCTTGTATAGTTACTACTTAAGCTGATGTAAAAATCTATTTTCTTTTTAAACATTCAAACTTTCTTTGATAATTTTTTCTAGCATAACTTTATTGAAATTTTGTTTGTGTTATATTATAAATATTTTATTATTTTTGTTTTCCTGTTTATTTTCTTTGATGGGCATCATAAATAATGAAAAATCACTTTTGTAAAGAAAAATGTAAAAATCTAGTTATATGTTGTTCATATTTTATGATCTCATAATAAGTTGGTAGAACTAAAGTAATTATATTAAGGCAGGGGGAAGGACTCGTCTGGATTTTTGGTTCCAGATAATAAATTCATATGCATTTCCTTGTGTTATGTTTAATGAATATTTAATTTTGTATTATTTGTATGCTCCTTATCATATACATATTCTCTAGCAGCACGCACTAGTTACTTTAATTTATTTTCTTGAGACAAAAGTGTCTTAAATCACTGCTACTTTGGCTCACTGATGGACTAGGCAAATAACAATTTTGCCAAATGTTTGCCACATTCAAAAGATTTATTACCTTGAAAATAATATTGGACGTCCCTAATTTTTTTGCCACTTCCCCCCAGATCTTTTGTGGTTTATAAAAAGAATAATTAAGAATTAGGGCTTATGAAAAAGGAGAACAAGGGGAGAGTGTAAATTGGCTAAGTTGATAGACAAGCACACACAGGGCCCCTCAAAACCCAACCAAACCAAACCTGTGAATGGGAAGAGGCAACAGAAAAGAAAATACATATTTAGTTGTTCTTCCAGAAATATTTTCTTTTTAAGAGAATTGGGAGGTGTCAGAAGAGATTATGAGAAATGCTTCTGGAGATTTTGCATTGGATCCCTTAAATTTCTTTCTTTAATTTTTTGATAGCTTATGTTTCGACTGTTACACTTTGGATTTTCTTTAATTAGCAGCTTTCTTCACCATAATCCACTTTCTGTATGGGTTATCTTTCTCTCTACCGTCTGTGAAACAAACTGATGGATACGCAATGCACAATGACACTTACCACGAGTCAATTACTCACATAGTTTACACACATAGTTCTGCCACCGACATTGAGTAATGAGTTCAGCATTTGGGTTGTATTTGTTCCTGAAGCTATAATTTAATTAATCATTATATAACAGCAGTAACAACAAATAAGCGAAAGAGAAGGACCACTTTTCTCTTATAAAGGAAATTACATAGGATGCTTTGGAGAGTTCTAATAAAGTTAAGTTTCCTAAAATAATTGCACTTGAATTAGGCGTAGACAAGCTAATTGTAAAAAATTGGAAGATACTGTAAATCTTCTAATCATAGTTCTTTGCCTGTGTACTTAAGTTATTGCTTCACTTGAAAGAAATGAAAACTGAAAACCTAAGGTGATGAATTATGAGTTCCTTTTTATGGATGAAAGATGACAAGGAAATCTAATCAGCAGACTTATACTCAAATGCCTTGGCCTTAGATCAAAGATGGGTGAAAGAATTAGCATTTATGTTTTTTAATTAAGATAAAATGTATAAGTTTTTATGTACGTGTTTTATGATTTCCTGACATAGCTAACAGTGTTGATGAAAGTACCCGATACTGGTTCAATACTGCTTCAGATGACATCTAATCATCCATTAAAGGATTTCTTTTATTATTATTGGTGTTATTATTTAGTAACTGGGTGAATATTAGCCATTGCAAACACCGAGCTGATTTTCAGGGGCTTATGTGTACTTTTAACTTTTTGTGAATAATGCCCCCTCCTTTATTCTTTACAGCAAACTGTGTCACAGAGATTAATATCTATTACTAATAATTATGATGTAACTATAAACCAATAGCCTCAGCCTCATCTGGGATTTTATTAGAAATTGAGCATGGCAGGTTTAAGCCAAGATTTACTGAATCAGAATCTGTACTTCAAAAGACCTCTGGATAATTTGATTTCAATTAAAGTTTGAAAAGCAGTAGTTGGGGTCTTTCTGAGTGAGCCTACATGTTGGTCAGTATTCCCGTTATAAAGTGCCACTTTTAAAACATTTAAAGACAAGATTGGGATAATGAATGTATAAAAATATTAATGCATACTGTATAAGTTGTATGAAACTATGGTGGAAGTGACTCTAAAGATAAAGTTTAATTCTAAGAAAAAGGATGATTGATAGAGCTTTTCTTTGGGTTTAATAGACATTATACCTTGAAGATCTTCACTGAGAGGAAATATTGGTAAGCATATAAAATTACTGGTAATTTTCCTGCTTTGGAGTATTGATTTGAATATACCCTGTGGTTGCAACATGATATATGCAGACTTATTTGTTACAATAATAGAAGTACAATTGCAATATTTGTTTGTGACTACAGAAACATTAATATTTAAAGCCATTGTTTGCCTTTGTCTCCTGCTGATAACTGTTTTCCTTAAAAGCACTACAAAAGACATTTTGAACAGATGGTGGCTGGTTTTCTCTATCCTGAATCCCCTCACAACTGCCACTGAGCCTCACCATTCATTAATCTTCCATAGACTTCCAGTAGCACAGCAACTAAATTACACACACACACACACACACTGAGGCCAGAATTTCTGTCAGGCTCAAAATTAAACTGAAGAGCTCTGTGCCAAGTCTTTTAACCAAACTTTACTATAAAACAGTTAGAAAAATAAACATTTAGCTTGCAGGTTGACCCATGAATGTCCAATCTTAAACAGAAAATTGGGGCTGGTCATTAGATCTTAGACATTCCCTACAGAGTGTCTCAGATATTACAGAGTGAAATTAAACCCTTGAAACATCTGGTTTGAATTCACTTTGACTCTTAACTGCTTAAAAGAAAGGTATTTCCTTGATCTTTGAAATAGGAAGTGAACAAAAATATCACAAACAACAGTGCTTTCACCAAAATTGTTATCACCTGCTGTTTAGAAGCAACTAAAATAATGCTACATATTCTCTAGCCATTGGAACACATCTGCCAAACTAAATATTTTCTAACAAATATTTCAAAAATTCAAAACTCTCTATACTGTATTTTCTTTATGAACGTAAATAATGTCCATTTCTCAGGCATCCTTTTTCTTGTAACACTTGGTTTTGATATCATTTCAAATTTAAAGCCAAGTTGTAAAGATAAGGAAAAGATCTTCTGCTTCCTTCACCCAGATCCACCTAATTTTTTGCATTTTACCACAATTGTGTTATTATTATTTCTTTCTATACTGTTAAACATGTGTTTAGTTCTAATATTTTTTGCATAAATTGGAAACATGGTGTCCATATAGCCCAAATGCTTGATTTCTATAGCTCGTGTATGACTTCCGTGATGAAGAACATTCCCTACATGTCCACAGTACACTTTTTCAAAATTAGAAAATATAACATTGATACAATGCTAATACTTAATCTACACTCCATACTCAAATTTAATTTCATGGGTTGTCCAATAAATGTCCTTTAGAACTATTATTTTTCTCTGATTCAACATCCAATGCAGCTTCTCACATTGCATTTAGCTGTCGTATCCATTTGGTTTCCTTCCGTCTGGAGCGGTTACTCAGTTCTATCTCTACTTTCATAACCTTGACACTTTCAAAGATCTCAGGCAGTTGTTTTCGCCAAATATCCCTCAGCTGGAATTGTGTAATATTTCCTTAGAAATAAATTCAGGTTATGAAATTGAGGAGCAGGAATATCACATAAGAGTTGAGTATATCCCATCCAGAGGTGAAAGACATTGATTTTTTACCTGTCATTGATGACTATAACTTTGATCAATAGTTAATGTGGTATAACGGTAAAGTCGCTATTTTTTTCTTCACTGTAAAGTTATGATTTTTTCTGTTGTGATTAATCTCAGATACTTTTTGAAACACATTTCAAATGTTATTAAAAATGGGGAAACTGGCATCTTATTTACAAAACATTAGCTTCCTATAGAAGTTTTGTATTCACTAAATACATGCTTAACAACAATAGAATATAAAAAATTAAATGCCATATGCATCAGCATAATTTTGATTAGGGGCTTTTTATAAAAGTCAAATGATTTATACTCTAAAGAAAAGCAACAGTTTAAAATTAAATACAAGATATGTCCCATATATTCTTATATTTTTGGAACAAATATTCTTATATTTCTTCTAAATAAAAGAAAATACTTTTTTTTTTTTTTGGAGACAGAGTCTTACTTTGTTGCCCTTGGAGAGTGCCATGGCGTAACCTGGGTTTATATTTTGATTCTACCCTGTCTGGCCACCTGAAACTCTTGGGCTTAAGCAATTCTCTTGCCTCAGTCGCCCAAGTAACTGGGAGTACAGGCACCCACCACAAGTTCTGGCTATTTTTAGAGAATAGGTCTCGCTCTGGCTCAGGATGATCTCGAACCTGTGAGCTAGGGCAACCCACTCTCCTAGGACTCCCAGAGCACTAGGAGCCACTGCCCCTAGGCAAAACAAAGCACTTAGAAAATAAGATGAAAAAACTGAGACCAATCTATAAACAAACAAATTTATATATTGTCCCCTTTTTAGAAGAAAAGAATTTAAATACTGATTAGAAAAATTTTGTTGACTAATATAATTATTACCATGAAATGCAAATTTGAGGTTATAATTCAGAACCAAACTATATTTTTATTTAGCGGACAATTAGCATCAGGGATAATTTTTCTATTCCTTATAATTGTGATAATTTTTGCAATGGGTCTCCAAAAACTTAAGATATTATATATAGAAATTTCTTCCCTGCTCTTTATATGCTTTGTTCAAATTAACTACAGATCTGTTAGAAAATAATATTAAATAGTTGTCTCAGGCTTATAACTTCATTCAAAATACTATGTTCTTTATATGAATATAAGCAGTTGTTTCCTGTAGGAAAGAATTTGATGGTTATTCACAGAAAAAAAGGTGATAAAAATAACATTTATTAAGTGTCTACTATGTATCAGGTTTTATATTTAAAGTTTTTAATGACATTATGGATATTTTTCAAGGGTACTTATGAGAAATAAAGAATTTATTTGGAGCTACAGCAGTGGGAGTGTTTTCTTTCACTTAACCTGGGTTTATAACTTGATTTTACCCTGTCTGGCCATATTTTAGAGAACTGATAGATTAAACTCAAAAGAAGTCTACTAAAATGAAGAACTGAAGAGGTTGTTTTGAGAAAAATTAATCTTAAATTAGAATGAAAGTGGTTGAGAATACAGCACAATATCAGCTCAGATATTAAACAGATTGATGGCTATATCTTAAGTGAGAATGCTCTGAAAAAGAATGTATGAAAACAGAAAGAGCCATTACACAAAAAATACCTTTGAGATATTGAGAACAAAAATACCCAAATAGTATTTATATTGGCAAAGAGTGAAAGTAAGAACCTTTGCACAGGCTTGAGCTCTTCTGAAATGGGTTGTAGACAGTCAAGGAATAGACACAGTCATCAGGAGCCCTGAGGGTGCCCTAACTAGAGTTGCCTAAATGCCTTAAGTGAGTCCCTGGGAGCACTCGGCAGTACTTGTCTTCACTCATTCAGTAAATAAACATTTTTGGTAATCTACCACATGTCACATACTATTCTAGGCACTAATAAAGAGAAGAGATATTCAGTATTGATCACATATTATAAAGTTCAGAGTGAACATGCTCAAAGCTAGTTGGATATTCATGTGTGTGTTGACATGGTTTAATGACTAGTGTTCTGGGCTATAAACTGATGCAGTAACACCTGATTATAACAATTATAGAAATATTGAATCTAAGATCTTTCCAGATTTCCCGGAAGCACATTTATTCATGGATAGGTAGACATGGATATAAAAATCACTCTGTGGCAAAAAGATTGTCTAGGAGGCTTAAAAACTCCAGGTTAAAAAAAAAAAGCAAAAAATATAAATTGATCTTTTCATAAGAGTTCCAACTTCACACTAAACTATTCCGTATTCAGCAGCCATATCATACAATAACTCAGGTTGTTACTCTATCCCTTCCCATTGCTGCTGGACTAGATTGGCACAAACTTAGTAACTCAAACCAATACAAATTTATCACTTTACAGTCCTTGAGAGCCTACATGTGAAAGGGGTTTTCTTTGCACAAAATGTCAGCAGGGTTATGTTAATTCATGGATGCTCTGGAGAACCAATTGTTTTGCTTCTTTTTTCAGCTTTTGGGAGCTTTCTTCATTCCTTGGCTAGTGATTCACGTCCATTTTCAAAGTTAGCAATAACCTGACCAAACTTTCTCATCCTGCATCACTGTCACAATCTTCTGTGCCCTCTTCCAGTTTCAAAAACACTTATACTCTTGTTAGACCTGCTTGGATAATCCAGCATAATTTAATCGAAATGTTATAGCACTTTATATTGTCTGTAGAGTTTCTTTCAGATATTCCAACAAATTTGGGCATGGGGACATGGAAATATTTTCAAATATTTTAAGTTCCGGTGAGTAGCAGCATTAATTCCACCTGCTTCCTTAAGTCCCTTTGCCACAAAGCCTAGCATATCCACGGGTTCTGGAAGTTAGGATGTAGACCATTTTATTTTGAAATCAGGGCCCACTGATCTGATTACCACACATATATTGCTTAGTTGGCATAGAAAGAATTGTAAGTTAGTTGGCATAGATAAAGAGTTTTAGCTGAAAGTACCATTGTGCCATTTATAACACCAAATTATCTCTTATTACTTTTCAAATTGTTTACTTAAATGAAATTATTATAAAATTTTATATTGTCTATAAAGTTTCTGTAAGATATTCCTACAGAATTTAGGGGGGATGAAATTATGTTCACATAAAGTAAACCCTATGGGATTCAGATACCATAATAAAAATACCAATTTATCTTCTTAAATAATACATTAATAACTTTGATTAAATTGAAGATTAATTGATGATGCACAACCATAACAAATGTTTTCTTAAACCTGGTATGTTCTAAATATTTATTATGCAGACGTCAGTTTGGATACCTTATCTCTTAATGTACACATAAAATTAAAAACATTGACTTCAAACATTGTGGTAAGACTACAGCCATCCTAATATTTATTCAGATTCTTAGAAGTTGGGAGATAGAAGAAGAGAGGCTGTCTCTTGTGTTGTGGCCACTGTGGCACTTGTCTCAAGCTTCTGCAGAAGGTTGTAATTTAGAAATTATTCCCTCATTCTTCCATTTTTCATTATTTGTGTGTATGCTCACACATACACACAGAAACAAAAAATATACATATACGCACACAAATATACACACACCTGCGCACTTTACTAAAGCTTGAGAAGGGAAGAATAGTAATGGGAATGCGTACACAAAAACCTCTCAGAGCTCTTGGCTTATCGCATGTGATCAATTACTACTTTTATAATTTATTACAAGTTTAAAAGACCATTAAATTGATTAACAAATTGATTTTTATTTTACTCAGAAGGCTGTGTGTTAAAATGTCTGCCTTTGAAGTAAGATAAATCTGGACATAAAATCTAACTCTGCTTCTCACTGCCCTAGAATGGCTCCAAGTCCTCCCCCCCATTGCATCCTCCTGCCTGTCAGGAATCTCAGGCCAGACCCAAATCACACTACAGGCAGGTGGACACACGCAAGGGTCCATTAGCCACTGAAGCCTCCATCCCCAGGTAACCTGGAGGAATCTTTCCTTATCTGTAAAATGGAATACCTCCTGTGCAGGGGTTTTCTGGAAAATAAATGAAAAGGCATATGGAAGGCAACTAATGAATATATAATTTCTGGCCTAACACGTCTTTGAGTTTTGCCAGAAACGTGTGGGTACTGCTTTATGTTGTTGTTCCAAATAATCCCATCACATGTTTCTTATTGTTGATGGCCATTCTAATTTGACCCCAATGTTCTATACCTCACTCTTAACAAAAAATACAAAACCTGAAAAGTCATTTTAATCCAAGCGTATTATGTGAAATGAATACTTGTAGATTGTGTGAATCAAATCTAAAACCATGAAAATTATTGGAGCTGGAAGGCAGGGACCGTTAATGGGCCACAGTATTGTTACTATTGAGATGTTTCTTGACACACATCTGCTTTGAAGCTTTTAACTTTGCCTGTCTCCCCAGTTTTACGGTTTGTGCCAACATGACTAATTAAATTTTGGAGTTTTCACAAATAGCTTAGGTCTACATAACTCAAAAGAATTCTTAAGACAAATAGGACTTTGGTGTCACAAACAGGACATATGTATCCCTAAAATTTTAAGATTCCTTGAGGTAATTCTTGATACCTGGAATGCTTACAAGGGTAATTCCAACTCCAATGGTGGCAAAAAGAGACTGTGGGAGACCATAGCTCATTGATCTACTTTCGTATCTTAAATAATCAGTAAACTATTTTAATTTTTTAAAAGGCATTCAAATATGCTTAACAATACAATATAACTTTCAACAAAACTTTTATCATAACAGAACTTGAATGTGTGCTTTGCTGTGAAAAAAATGGACTGACCAAAAATAGTAATAATATTTTATTTGAAATCATCTCTCTGGTTGTTCTCATAAGCTTGTCGATTTAGGTCAGTGACCTACTTAGCATTGTAAGTGATGAAGTATATGCATGTCTGAAATACGGTAAGACTTTGAACTGGATCTTTCTGTTTTCAAACTGCTGAAAACTGAGACTAATTAAAGAAAAGCCAATTTGAATATGATTTTGGAAGATTATTTCTAGTTTTTGAAATTAATAAAAAGGCAGTGTTTTCTTACGAATACGATTAAACATTAAGTAGAGGAAGTCATTGAGTTACATTTAATAAATTCTATATTTGATCATATATTGACTTTCTTGTGGATCCAGGTTCATATAAAGGAACATTTTCATGCTGCAGAAGAAATTTTAGAACAATGGCATTTAGTCAGAAGGAATAGGAGAGACTGACTAGAAGACGCTATGGGGAGAACAGGTGAAGAGGGCAGTGTGATTGGATGCTCTGTACCTTTCATAAGCATTCCTGCTTTAGAAAGGATTCAACAGTTCTCTGAGCTAGAAGCTTATAGGTATTATTTAAAGGAATCATGGCCTAGGACCAGAAGATAAAGACTATATCTCACATGGTACATAATAATATGACCATCCCAGGCAAAATTATTACATAAAAAGAGACAGCAAGAAAATTTGCATGAATAAAGTACGTGTAATTTATTTCTATATTTTAAAGTCCATTTCAGTGGTCAACTAGCAGTTAGGAAAAAAAGAAGCCGTAGGATACAAGATAGAAAAAATTGGAAATCATATATTACAAAGTTTGCTGAAAACTAATGGCATTACCAAGTTGACAAAAACATTAAAAGGAAGAGGCCAGCTGTAAACAAGAATGAAATCTGTTTAATTGTGGGAAAATGAAGACAATTTAAAAGGCAAGTCAGGGAAGCTCGCCACACTGATCACACTCCAGGAGCCCCGTGATTATCACCATCAAGGCATTTTCAAACAGTGCACAGCAATGGAAAACATTGCGGGCAAGTCACAAACTGAGATCAAGCCTGTAAACAAACAGAAATACAGCTTGAAGAAAAATGTGTTAGAACAAGGTTTTAATTATTCAAAAATCTTTAGAGGTAGCTAATCAAACTTAGAAAATATTACAATGTAAAGACATTTGCCAAACAAAGGATAGAAGACTTGAGAACTTCTTACTTAGAGGAGCAATGTTAATAGAAACAATTATACTTTAAGCACATTTGTTCTGAACATATTTACTCCTTAAAAATTACCAAATAAGATACCAGTTAGATATTTAAAATTAAATGTCTTGGTTTTAGTACATATTCGTTCGGTCAAATTAAAGCCTGAGTAGCACACAGACAAACATGGCCATATAAAATGAGAAGAAGGGAGTGAAGGAATGGGTTGTAGGCATATGATTACACAATCTAGTCTTGGGAGGAAGCAGGGATAAGCACTAGGAGAGAAAGCACAGTGACATCAGTCAAATGTGCTTTGAAATGGGATATATTCCTCAGGCAGAAACTATTATGAGAAAATACTACTTCCCCCAAAACATATTACAAATGTAAGTGACATCAACAAGGTTAGGGCAGGAAAGCAGTCTGGTCTAGGGTAAAATGAAAATGTGCTTCTATATCAATGCATAATGTTGAATGCAAGTCAATAGAATTTTGACTTTAAAGTATAAAGAGGTCATTTAAGTTCAGGGTGAAGATTATAAATCTTATTTGGATCAGAGAGGAAAGAAGTTATTCCCCTTCCATCTACTTTCTTCTCTCATTCTTCAGCTTTTTAAAATAAAATGGTGACTCACAACTATAATCCTAGCATTCTGAGAGGCTGAGGCAGGAGGATTGCTTGTGCCGGGGAGTTTGAGACCAGCCTGAGCAAAAGTGGGACCCCGTCTCTACTAAAAATAGAAAAAATTAGCCAGGTATGGTGGTCCGCTGCCTGTAGTCTCAGCTACTCACAGGAGGGCCACTTGACACCAAGAATTTGAGGTGGCAGTGAGGTATGATGATACCACCCCAATTTAGCCAGGGAGACAGAGTAAGACCTTGTCTAAAAAAGGAAAAAGTTTTCATTCATTCGGAAAATGTAATTAAAGCAATATTTCTGGAGTTCTGATTAAGTGCCAGCAAGGTTGTATACATTGGGAACATTAAGCAGAACAAGACAGACAGCAGCTCTGCTCTTACTAGGATTAAATTCCGAAGAAAGAGACAAATGATACAAAGAAAATGAGTAAGTTAGTAACATATTTAGGGTGGAAAGACATACTCTAAATAAAAGCAAGGTACATTAAGTGACAAAGCAGAGTAATGTAAGAAATTCTGACATATTAGCATACATGTCTGCTCTGGTGACATGTGACCTTGGCTCTTGTAAACTGCTTCTCCTCTCCTTGATAACTGTCAATAAATGCCTGTTAAGCCACAGAATAATCCCTCTGTTTTTGAAAACAATCTTTAAACAATTATTTTCAAACTAGTAGAATTTCAGCTGACTGTTCATCCTAAAACTCTAAAAACATTCCATTCTTAATCTTCAATCTTCAAGTTGAAACACTCCTGATGCTACACGATTCTAAATAAAAGACATACTCAACATTGTAGATAAAAAGAGAATAGATGAATTATTATTCTGAAACTATTCCAATAATCCAATTGAATTTAGAAAATGTGGGACACATAAAAATCAAATGAGAAAATAGTGATAAAATGATAGACTTAAATCCAACACTACAAAAGTCTACATTTAATAAATACCCTGTTTAAAGGGCAAAGATTACCAGAAAGGTGAAATATGCTATCTACGAGAGCCACTTTAAATCAAAAGCAATATGCTATCTAGAATAGACACCTTAAATCAAAAGTCACATGTTAGTTGAAAATACCTGGATAAAATGCTTTGCAAATAGTTAAGAATGCTGTAGTGGTTATGTGAATAGTAAATATATATGTATTTCAAGATAAAAAATATTACTAGAGATAAAGAAGAACACTATATAAAGATTAAGGATCAATTCATAAATCAAGCTAATATTTGTCTAGCAATGGAACCTAAAATACATGAGGCAAAAAAATCATAAACAATTTCACAATTATAATCAGATATTTTGGCAACTCGTTCTCAGCAACTTAAGAACAATTAGATCACAAAATTATTTAAGCCACACTATTAATCACCCTGAACTTATAGAATATGACCCAACAACTGCAGAATACACATATTTTCAAGGAAATACGTGTACATTTTTCATTCCCAAAATAACCCTAAGCTAAAATTTAAAATAAGTTACACTAAATCTAAAATTATAGGCATCTTACAGAATATAATATTTGAACTCAATGAAATTAACTTAAAAGCCAATACAAATATTCGAGAACTAAATCCCTCAAAAAATTATGAAAATTTAACCATACACTTCTAAATAATTCATGAGTTTAAAAAGAGAGGTAACAATGAAATAGTAAGGAAAAACTAAATGAAAGAACATACCATACATCATGGCTGGGAAGAATCAACATTGTTAAAATGTCTATAGTTTGCAAAGCAATCTACAGATTCAGTGCCATCACTATTAAAACAGCAACATCATATTTCAAGACTTAAAAATGTTCTTTTTTTTTGTTTTAATTATTTTTTATTAAATCATAACTTTGTACATTGATGCATTTATGGAGTCCAGGGCACTGCTTCAATATACAATGTGAAATGCTTACAT